>JANTCA010043702.1:0-19113 GCA_024741275.1 Chironex yamaguchii
GACTCTTTCAATAATGTTTTGTTTCTTTATTTTCTCTTTCTTTGTTTCCTTTCTTGTTCATGATTGGCTAGTTTTGCGGTAACTGGCATGTGTGTTCAACGGCATCCAATAAGCAATGAGCGCCAAGAAATTAAGAAAAACAAGTTAGAATCAGAGTATTGATTTGACATCACACAAGAAGTATCCATCCCAGTGATCCTTAACCCTCTCTTGCACTACAGTAAATAAACATTATACATATTATAAACGTATGTTTACCAGAGCGAACTGTACAAGCCATAAGGATGACATGAAATGCACATATTTATGAATAAAGCATACGTATTTTTGACAACAGGAAGCAATACACTGAATGTAAATTTGTCATTAGGACATGTCTACTTTAACAATACTATGCCAACGGCTGAAAACAAATGAAAGGTTCTAATTGAAGCGACATAAATATCTAAATGACAATTATTCTTCGAAGTTAAGAAAATATATGAAACAGAAAAAGGCAGAACGGTGCGTCATAACATCACTTTGAACACTGAAATTCAGATAAATAAACGATACAACTATTGTCAGTTTTCTTTGATTTTTGTCCTGCTCTCCCTTCTTCCTATTGCCATTGTGTCATGGCATTGATCTGGTGGTGGTTCAGAAAGGGGAGCATCAGGTTACAACCATTCCCTCACCCAGACCCAAAACAATTAAAATCCAAAGAAAGGTAGTACAAGATGTTACTTGAAGGCACACCTACAGAAGCCGACAACTAACTAACATTAAGAATTCAAAAAGTTGAACGTTTAGAGTTGTCTCAATTAGATGCATTGCACGGTTGGAAAAGCATTACAACATAAACGATACTTATATCATACAAAAGAAAAGAGTTACATAAAGTAGATCATAAGAATTTATCTGCGATATTTTTATTGAATTCAATAAAATCTGGTTTACTGTAGCAAATTACAGAAGAGAGTCAGTGGGAACACAATGAAATCGATACGTGGGAGAACGTGGCCTAAAAGGCGTCAATCAAAGTATAAAAACACAAACAAATATTAACTGGAAATAAAACAATTCATAAACAGCAAGGCTTATAAAATTAAGGATCATGTTTTCACTACATTGATTTAATCGATGATTTGCGTATGGCATGTTGGATCCTCTGACCGGTTTCCTAGAAATGATGCGCTATTGTAATAATTGTATACATGAAAAAACCAAAACAGTTGCAGTTTGGAATAAATGTGTTGGTAGGTAGCCTTTCTGCTAACAACGTACAAGCATAAATGAGGTTGGCTCTATAACTGGCCAAATTCTGCATATATGGGACAGCTTTGAGACGACTACATACGCTAAATGTCCTGGCTTATCATAAACAAGGTCAAATGTTACGGCATTCAGGAAGCTACAGGAATCTAGTTATTACAAAACACTGAATTACCACTTTGATATCATGTAAGAAAAATGAAATGCAAAACCAGACGCATACAATCCACTTTAACTGGCTTTAGAATCAACAGCCATATTGAATACACAGTAATTCAAGCAAAATAACATGTCCCTTCGAATCATTGATGACTAGTTTTTAATAAAAAGATGATACATTACTTTAGATGTTACCTTTTCATGACAGATACATATCGTAAGAACATTCTTAAGAATCTAAAAAGAAATGCCTAAGAAGCCCACTACACCAATGTATTTTCGGTTCTAGAAATTGAAATTTCAAGCAGTTTGACCTTTTATCCATGTAAAAAAGATTTCTTCGGTAACCGAAAATGGCAGTTATGGCTGGAGGGTCACAAAAATGCCGCCCAATTAGTTTGTGTGATAAGCAAACAAAAGAAAATACTTTAGCCGTTAAAAAACACACATTCAATTTCATTCGACTAAAAAATTAAAACAGATAAAATTTTAGTCACTTTTTAGAGGTTTTCTTTCCATCTCCAGCACTTTTTTCTTTCAATTTTTTTAGCTAATTATTTTATTCCCACCGAAACTTTAAAATCCGGTTAACTGGAAAAATTGGTTTCCAGTTATATATAATAAAAACAGTGAAATAACTTCCCTTCTCCCACTATACCTCTTACAAGTTGGCACTAGAGAGTAACAATTTACCCCCGCTGCTATTGTAATGGCGGAGTTCTAGGGACAATATCAAATGATGGCTTTATTTAAATGAATAAATGGCGTTTTCGTGTTGTTTACATACCCAGTACATGTTGAATGTTTTAATAATTCCGAGAAAAATAGCGTCCCTTTTAAAAACTTGCAAACGCTAGTGTCGGTATATTTAAAAAACACTAGCAAAACATTTTACAAGTTTAAGGCATTTCATTAGTTACTTCTAATCGTTTATAAATAACCCTAAAGTATTAATCAACGAGAAACCCAGTGATGTTGTAAAACATTTTATCGGTTTTCAAACGAAAACCAATACAGGTGAGTGGGCCCTGGGGCACTGCAAGTTACAAATTTGCTTGTAGATTCTCTTCCTCCTTAGACGTGAAAATAAGTGACAACTATAGTTTAAAGTTTATAATATAATGGTCAGACTGGTCTTGTACAAAGATACCGGAGACCAAACAAAAGCCTGCCCAGAACAGCCATTCGACCGTTGTTGACCGATTCAGCAGCTTATACTAACTAAGGGAAAGCAACATAGTACTTCCATAAATTAAAAAGATCACCTCCAATTCAACGTACGACACTCACAAACTTCGTCCTCCAAAACACATCTTATGCTTTCTTATACTGAAATTTTGATGCCCAAAAACTTATCTATGCTCGTCATAACTACCTGTGATAGGAGAAAAGCGCCAGCTGCAACGGACTCGTACGGTCCGTGCAAGGTAGCTGAACGAATGAGTTCAATAAATAAGACATCCTCGAGTTTAGCAAAATTCACTCAAACCGAATACCAACCGAACAAAACCCAAGATAATATGCTGCCTTTCAGTTCTCAAGAATAACGCAGGTTCTTTCAAATTTAGAATATCCTACTATTAACGCTTAACAACAAATTCTATCTACATATAATTTTTACTATTTTCTATCTAATTCTCTTCTTAACAAATATCGAACACTTGCCAACTCTGTACAAATGATCGCAAATTCCTGACAACGAGGCTTGCCTGTCAATAACGAGAAGCTACTACCTCATTTATCCTAACAATTAGCTAGGATACAAGTTCAAAATATCAATATAACTTAGGTCTACGGCCTGTTCTGGGCTGCAACTGTCTTCGTCGTGGACAGTGTATGCAGCGGCAGTTTGAAGACGTCCGTTTGAAGATCGTATGTCACACAAAGCCAACCTTACGTCATGACAAAGGCAAAAATAATAACATAATTCAAAAAACTACTATGACAAGACATGTTTCAAACAGTTCTATCGAAAGAAAAGGGTGATAGGTCATTTTTAAACACACATGCACTCACAAGCTAGCACTAAACATTCGCACACAGCATGCAAGCACACATAAAAAACTAAGAGTTTAAGTAAAATCCTACAGTAAATAAAATTCGCACACAGACTGCAGCGGGGCCTACGCCCAAATTATTCTATTAAGCGTGGGATAGTCCAAATACTTCCCTAATTCATGTGTGCACAACTACCAAACAAAGCAAAAACTTTAAACAAGACAAACACCAATGCTTCTAAGCAATAGCTATATAATAATCTTACAAACCCCAAATTAATGTGGCATAGTAATTTGCAGTTGTATCTATTGGCAGAGAAATACTGTGGTGTATGTCATCCAGTGTCGATTAGTGCCACTTATAAATCTAGTACGTAAGCACATACTGCTATGGTCGATACTCCATATACTGTGAGTAAAAAATAGGAGGTATATCATAGTTTATGAATGAAAATGTACATGATTGTTGGTGGTTTTACATATATCTCAGTCATACGAACGAACTTCATTACGAGAGCTCCGTCTATGATATATGTATGTCTCATTAGGGAAATACTACATGTATACGTCACAGCTTAGTATTAGGTCACGATAATTACTACGTCCAAATCCAATAATAATCCTTACAATACTGTGACGATTGTGGTCTTAGCATCATGTGGTTGAAAACAGTGAGCACGGTTAAATGGTTTATTTAGCAATGAAAAGGTAGTTTGGTGATATGAAACACAAAAATCCAATACCATTAGGAAAAAAATACATTATTAGTTGATACTTTAAAAACTGTACATGATAGAGCTACCACTACCAAAATAATTATCAAGTCCCGACTCAGCGTTCCGCACCATTCAAATCAGCAGCATATTGCTCATCCGATGCTGTCTGTGCATGGTCTGTATTTCCGAGAGATGCATCTGAGCTTGGTCCATTAACGAGAACGTCTTGTCCGACACGCTCGGCTCGTTGTTTTAATTCATGTACAGAAAGCAGCTTCTTTGATGTTTCTGGGTTCTTAATGTCGCTTGGCACGAGAGCTGGTCCGTTTTGTGAGACCTTTGAGTTGCTGGCACTGTTTACCTGTTTTTCCATCTCTGCTTCCATCAGCTTGCACTTCTCCGG
This sequence comes from Chironex yamaguchii, assembly GCA_024741275.1. Classification (NCBI taxonomy): domain Eukaryota; kingdom Metazoa; phylum Cnidaria; class Cubozoa; order Chirodropida; family Chirodropidae; genus Chironex; species Chironex yamaguchii. Next base: position 4,530 of record JANTCA010043702.1, read on the forward strand.
CATAATATCCGTGGTTTTAGTTTCTGGATTAGCAAAAAGTTCCGGACAGCCGATTTCCCCTTTTGATATTCTATCGGCTGTTACTGCCAGATCAAAGTTGATTTTTTCACTCACTTTTGAATCGTGCTTATAGTCTGGGTGTGATCGTATATATGAACGCATCCAACTAGCCATTGTCATTAGTTCCCCTGGAAGATGACGAATGAAAGTTAAAGAAAACGTGAACACCAGCTCACAATCAAAGGATGACCCCCAAAACAAGGGGGTAACGTTACTCAAATACATGCGATGTCAGAACTATCGTTAATGTACTGCTTACGAAAGACTCGCAAATGAACTTTGTAACCAGAAACGCCCCCTGAACGTTTATACCACATCCCCTCCCGAGAAACGTCCACAGGTCTAATTTCTGGAAAAAAAGACTTCCAAGGGCTTGGCCTGGTATTTAAATTCAACAAGAAGCATCGGCAAGGAAGAATCATCCAATGGAAACTTCTTCTATTCTTTGAAGTGTGGTGTGTTTGGAATTCGATGTTTCTTGTGACAAAAGCTACGTCCAGTACAACCCCTACCCCCAACGTCCATGGGAAGCTCCAGGTTACAAAATCGCGTCGCTCGTCTTCCCTTTAGTTCATTGTCCCACAAACAATCACAATTCTGCAAGCATCATACAAGTGGTTCCGTGTACCGTACCAGAAACGTTAGTAGCCTCCGTAATTCTCTAAACAAACGTATTAATTATTAACGATATCGACTATTTTTGGCCCAATTAAGATGAGAAGAAGCCACATGTCTGACATTTTGTGGGTCAAAAATTCGCGTATGGACAGTTTTCCTCTCGCAAAAAGTGGAAACGTTAACACTGTTATACGTTACTAATAGTGATAGGCGGACTTCCAGAATTATTGCTCCTGAAGAGCTCTTTTCCGGGCGACGAACCTACAAATGTTCTAAGCCGCCAATGCCGTATATCAAACAACGTACATACGAGTATTACGAAAAGCAGCCAATGTAGTAACCTTGTTGCTTGGGATGAGGTAAAAATCCTGGGTCCTTCCTTATGTTAGGGGAACGGCAAAAAAGGTAAAATACTAACGCTGAATAAAGTTTGCTAGTGAATACACGGATATATATACGCCTCGTTTTAATAACACAGCCTCTAAGAACGTTAACAGTCACCAAGCTGAAACTGAAACACATGTGATAATATAACCTAATACCACGGAATTCCTTTAGGAACAAAATCCCCAAATCAACGATAATGAGATTTACAATGGACAGCATAATTGCCTTTGGTTGGTTTCTGACAACTCAAATCATGTCAAAACATATAAGATTCATTGTTATGTCACCGGGGGCGAAAACATGCAACAAAATCTGCAACTCAAATTGATAAGGCAACAGTGGTCATCAGCATACAGAGATGGTAACAGGTAAGAGCGATGGCACCCAGGAAGCTTCATTCTATTTACGAGGTCACAAATCTGTCAAACTTTGACTGTTGTCCAGGATATTGTCAGAGGTTTAAACATGTCATGGAAGTCGACACCAGTGCTTTCGTTTTATAAATTTTCTTATTTATTCAAATGCAAGAATGTTTATGTTCCAATTTTCAGCTACATGTCACCCCAATGGAAGGAGTGGCCACTAAATCTAAAATTTTTACTGCCAACCTACTAGCAACTATGTTTTCCAAACGTCTACATTATTTGTTATTCAATTTTACAGTATTTCTGTCTGCTAGCAAACACGATCTGGTAGGGTAACAACAGGCATCGACTATAGTGCGTCAATTATGGCTACTTATGATGCATGTATTTTTAAGCACCTTACGACGTTCTGACTCGACTGAGCACGCAATTTTGTCTCGCTTTAACACAGCAAGCACACATGTCAGTCGCCTAATAGACAAACTTACTTCCCCTCGAGGAGTAGCCATATGTAGTGACACTAACATCAAAATAATGACACCACAAGTTCATATCTAGACTTCTGGGAACAAAAAGTCTATGCTCACTTAAATGACTGCAAATAAATGCTACATAAAAAAGTTTAGTCGTGGACGGACTTTAAATACCATACATAAAATTTACTTACCAGATGCCCTCATTGAAATTAATTTCAGATATTGACTTATCGTGCAGCGAGTATCAATGTCTACATCGACTGAGTCCATGTAGCTATCCATCAGTGGTATTAAACCAGGAAATTCCCCATCCTAATGTAAAATAATATCACACAATAACCCAGTTGCTTAAAATAAGTACGTATATATATGGTTTTATAAGCAATTTACAAAGTATTTATAACGAAAACATACCGAAGGTCAATACAGAACCAAACCATACTAATGGCCATCGCATGGCACATTTTTTATGAGAGTTCGTCATTAGCTTTGCTTTCCTTTTCTAGGCACTTGAATACGAAAACAAAAGGAACCAGCATCAGGTTCAGCTACCATTTCAATCAAACTGTCAGTTTCGCTTATATAAGTAGTGCCCAGTACCCAAGTATATCATAATTCTGTATATCAAGTTCTGCTGTGCACATTTATCTAACAACACGGCGTCAATTTGTTTCTGAAAATTAAAACAATAACATTGTCCTCCAATGTTTTGCAACAGCTCTCTGGAGCATACTGACACACCCCATCTCAAACAGGCTGACAAAAAACCCCGTCCAAAGTATACTACGATCAAAATTCCACGATTGCACGGGTTTGAAAATATAAGCCGCCTATACAGCCCCACTTCGGTGTGGGAAAATTAAAATTAAAAACTTTTGACATGAAGTGCAGGGCGTATGTGCTGAGGCCACGGCGTACTGCATTTCCTTCAACTAAAAGAACGGCCTAAAAATAATTTTGCCTATATTCTAACAGTTCGACTATGGTCAGTGAATTTCAATCAACTTGATTAAAACCAAAAATATGCATACCTTCCCGTTGATGATGGTATCAATGGTCATTGATTCGCAGCATTCTTCAACATCACAGTTCTCTATTTCTAAACATTGTTTTCAAAATAACAAATTATTATTCATTTACCCTTAAACAACAGCAAAACAGAGTACAACATTTCAACACTGAACCTCAATATGGGAAAATAAATCCAGGAAGCAATTTAAACTTGCATCGGAGCAACTCATGGACCTGGAGCCCTGCTTAATACCTTCATTGCAACAAGAAATAAAGAAATCCTTACAAGACCCTAGCGGGCTTAAGCCCCGCCAATCAAAGGCATTTGTTTTTGCACGTGTCATCAACAACTATCACTAAAGTCGTCGGGACAATTCTTCGCTGTTGTATGACAGTTAGTGGGTTCGAATCCCACTGTTGACCATCCACGGAAATATCTCTTCTTAAACAGTCCAATAAACCATGCACGGGTATAGAATCAAACAAAAAGGAGGTTGATGTTTCTTGACTCCTACAAGTCCACATCCAAATCGACCGACATAGCACTCCTTACACGGACTAATAAGTCGTTTTGGGGGCTTTGAAACCATTTCGAGAAATACACATTTAAAATGGAGGAGAGTCATATAGAAATAACTTAGAAACTTCGTGTTCTTAAGAAGACCTGATGCCCCCATGGGCAGAAGTTTGAAAACCCATCAAGGGCAGGATTAATAGGTTTTAAAACAATTTTGACGATTTACGTTCAAAAATTAAAACGATGACGGCACACGACAAAGACAGCAAAAGACTTCCTCAACCATAAGAAATGCAGATTAATGTCGTAAATGGAATCCACGTCTAAACCGTTATTAATCGACAATTCCCATGACGTAAGTATCTCGAGTGAAGCATGCCAGAAGCTTTCAAAGCCTTTTAACCTTCATGTCACTTGCCAGTTTGTACACAATAAAATGTGTTTGTATGGTTTCTTAATCAGTGAAACCTACTCCAACGTGTCTGCTGAGTTACTTAACTTCAGGCAGCTGAGCTTAAAGCAGTCGTCGACCACATATCCCTCTTCGTACAATCCCTCAGGGAGCCAAGTCAAACCTGTATCTCTATATCATGCCATCATATTGTTGTTAAATAGAAACGAAAAACACGCTTACCTTTCTGCAAGCATTTTCGGAAGAAGAACTTCCCCTGTCTGACAGCATCCCGTTTTACTGCATTTCTCATGTTTTCCTCGACCTAAGCCAAAACCAAACCCAAGGATATGAAAATTAAGAGATAAAGAGCATACGATAATGGTAGCTCTGCAGTGGGTAATATCGGCCAATTGGCACACGCATCAAGCATGCAATATAATTGGTACGAAAACTTTAAACAGCATCAAACGCACAGATGCAGTGTGTTCGCTTTGCATGCGGAAGAGTATATCGTTCGTGTCTACGACCGTCATTACCAAAACCAAAAAAAATGGCACATAATGCTTCTCTGCTTAGCATTGAGCACTTGCTAAATAAAATACAGAGCTAAACAGTGCTACCAATGGTTTAGCCCCTATAACATTCACTATCAGTGCACAGTTAATGGTCCATAGGCTATGAAACGGAGATCGGCGACGCATATACAATATTATGGCATGGGAACGGGAAGGAACTTTGACTTGAATACTGTGATAAGCTTCGTCACAAAGAGGTTTCTTGGAGCAAAAATCCGGACCCTATTATTTCCGTGGTGGTCTCTGAGGGCAAGGTTTTCGATTAAAAAAGATTTAATGCTTTTCCTTTGCTACTACTGACACGGCTGGCACGAAGCAAGGGATTAAAGGAAAGAACTTGGCTTAAATTACATCTTACGGCAAAATAAGCTTAAAACTTCATAGCGATGCCAGACAAGGCTATGACGAATCACAACGTCCAACATACTTTTACAAACAAGGTTATGACATGATTAAAGATCGGAATCATTTACTATCGGAATCAAGACACAACAGTTTACAGACTAAGAAGTAATGTATTGATCAAGAGCTACTCAAAATGAGATATACTAGAGTAGACGAAAATAAAATCAAAAAGGAAGCGATCTGTTAAATCAGAAGTTTTCTCAATCAAGATCATTAAAAATCCGGATAAAGTTATTTAATGTAATAAGAGAACCAGAATCATTATTACCAATGGCTCCCATTTGCCTTTAACTGCACATTCGCTTTCATTTACTCTGTCGCCGTCATTTGCTCATTTGAATTCATTTGCTCAGTCGCCGTCATTTGCTCATCTGAATTCACTTGCTCTGTCGCCTTTATCTGACAATTCGCCTTAATCTGCTCATTTACATTCATCTGCTCATTCGCATCCACCTACTCATTCGCCTTCAATTGCTCTGTCGCCGTCATCTGCTCATTCAAATTCAAATGCTCTGTAGCCTTTATCTGCTCATTCGCCTTCAATTGCTCTGTCGCCGTCATCTGCTCATTTGAATTCATTTGCTCTGTCGCCTTCATCTGCTCATTTGAATTCATTTGCTCTGTCGCCTTCATCTGCTCATTCAAATTCATTTGCTCATTCAGCTTCATCGGCTCATTCGCATTCATTTGTTTATTCACCTTCATCGGCTCGTTCGCATTCATCGGCTCATTCAGCTTCATCGGCTCGTTCGCATTCATTTGTTCATTCAGCTTCATCGGCTCGTTCGCATTCATCGGCTCATTCGCATTCATCGGCTCATTCAGCTTCATCGGCTCGTTCGCATTCATCGGCTCATTCGCATCCACCTACTCATTCGCCTTCACTTGCTCTGTCGCCTTCATCTGCTCATTCAAATTCATTTGCTCTGTCGCCTTCATCTGCTCATTCGAATTCATTTGCTCATTCAGCTTCATCGGCTCGTTCGCATTCATCGGCTCATTCGCATTCATTGTGCATACACTACACAGTAAAGTGAAACTTGCTATTGCAATGAAAAGTAACTAACCTTTGAAATGGGAACGAGTAGGTCTAAGTCATATGACAGGATAACACGAGTCAGCAAAACAATAAACACGACGTATGCAGCGTTTTCAAAATCTGTTAATTGGACCTGGAGACGAAAAAGAAGACATCGCTTAAGGCAAACCCTCCATTACTCCTACAAAGAAAATTCTCCCTAAGAAAGAAGTGTTGTTCATGCAGAAACGACAGGAAAGCTGAATGAGCGAATAACCGAGTAGTGTTTATAAACTAAAATTACTTATAAATGTAAATCGCAATCCTCATACTCAAAAGCCAACACTGGAAATGCCATTTCAATACGAAAGGTTTGGTGTATGATATATGAGCAAAATGAGTGAGTAAAATGCGTGAGCAAAATGCGTGAGCAAAATGAGTGAGCAATATGAGTGAGCAATATGAGTGAGCAAAATGAATGAGTTAAAAGCGTGAGGAATATGAGTGAGTAAAATGAATGAGCAAAATGAGTGAGCAAAATGAGTGAGCAAAATGAATGAGCAAAATGAGTGAGCAATATGAGTGAGCAAAATGAGTGAGCAAAATGAATGAGCAAAATGAGTGAGCAAAATGAGTGAGCAAAATGAGTGATACAGCCTGAGTCATGACTCTAGTTTAATAAAATAAAATACGTCTATCATATCATTTGTAAAATCTTCACCTTCCAGTTACATTGGTAAGATAGAAAATTGTATTGATGTTAATGTCGTGGAAACGCACATTGTAGCAAGTTGACAAATAACTAATATGCGGCAGGAAGACTTGATGCTCCAAGAGAAATAAACAAGCAAAGAAAAATGAGGTTGACGAGAAACAAGAAGGAAAACAAAAAATGCAAATAAAACACGCAAAGATAAGGCATGAAATAATCGAGATACAACAGAAAGGTAACCGAGGGCATAAAAACAGTACTACTTTCTGACCAAAAGGAAAGGCGAGCAGGAATGGGGAAGAATACAGAAAAAAGAAGAGAAAATTCGAGAAAGGACGAGAAAATACGAGAACGGAAGAGAAAGGACGAGAAAGGAAGCCAAAGGAAGCCAAAGGACGAGAATAAAGAGAAAATACGAGAAGGGAAGAGAAAATTCGAGAAAGGAAGCCAAAGGATGAGAAAGGAAGCCAAAGGACGAGAAAGGAAGCCAGAGGACGAGAAAGGAAGCCAGAGGACGAGAAAAAGGAGAAAATACGAGAACGGAGGAGAAAGGACGAGAAAGGAAGCCAAAGGACGAGAAAAAAGAGAAAATACGGGAACGGACGAGAAAGGACGAGAGAGTGAGAGAAAATACGAGGAATGAAGATAAAGTAGGGAATAAGACGAGAAAAGAATTGGAGAGGACTGGAAAAAAGGCGAAACGAGGATAAATAAGACAAATGAAAGAAAGAGTAGGAAGAAAAGTGAAGAAGGGATGGCTGAAATCATGAAAAGGGAAAGAAGAGGGTTGAAAAGAGAATGAGGAGACCTAAAAGAGAAAGAGTAAAACCTGAATGGTGAACGGTAAGAAGAAAAATCAAGACATAAAATGCTAACAAATGGTGAACAACATACCTCCATTGATCGGAACTCAACCCTCCAGCCTATTTTGGAATTTGGTGGAGGTGGCTTAAAGCGAATACTCTGCCAGTTCGTTGACTGAATATTCTACATAAATGAAAGATTTTATAAAAATTAAATGCAGATTGTCACATAAATTCATTGAAATTCACTGATTAGAGCTAATTATTCCACAATAAAATCCACAATAGTAAGAAATTTGAAGCACAATAAATTATATTTCAAAACAGCAACATCAAAAGAACCAAATCTAAGGAACATCAAAAGAACCAAATCTAAGGAATATCAAATTAGGTAAATATCTAGGGAATATCAAATTAGGTAAATATCTAAGGAATATCAAATTAGGCAAATGTCTAAGGAATATCAAATTAGGCAAATGTTTAAGAAATATCAAATTAGGCAAATATCTATGGAAAGTAAGTATCTAAGGAATAGCACGAGGTATCGATAGCGAAATGTTACTGACCTCAAAATGATCTGTCTCTTTCTCGTCATCGAGAAACAGCTTTTCTTTGAAAAGGGAGATTGGATCTCGAATAAACAAATGGGCAACATGTTCCGCGAGCTGACGATCAATACCTGAGGCAAAGAAACACAAATTATGTCACTAGAATACACTGAAACACTTAAGTATTAAGCTAAAGTATTGAGAGTGTGGGGGCTGGGGTGAACAACAGAAGCTATAGGCAATGCATCTGTAAAATTTTCGGTAATGCATAATACCTACCTACAAGCAGATGCATGCACAAATATTGTGAGCCTTCGCTACAACGAGATGGATGGCAAATAGACTAACATGAAAGTAGCAACAAAACCGGACGTAACATCACACGAAAAGAGATTTACGTTGACAAGATACTAAACATAAACAAGACGAAATTGCAATATACAACATAAACAAATCATCCAAAAATAATCTCTAAAGCACAAGACACTAACTAGCATCATCTTACATAAAATAGGTGCTCCTTGTACCCTGGGTTTTTTCCTTCGATATAATGCTGTTCCGCTCTGATAATGTTGCAAATTCTTACGGGACCCTTCGGGGCGAAAGAAATGGAACGAGTTCAACGTTTGCCGCCGTCCCGTGTATACCCCATTTGTTGAGGTCCCATGCGTAAACCGTGTAAAATATACGTGGCATAATTCTCTCCAATGTGGCATCTGTTATGCTGCAGGTTGCATTGACAGTTTTCGTAGGCCTCTTCCGGACCTATGATTTTCCGCACTTGGGACTAGAAGCTGCCTTCTTTCTCCCAGGCGTGGAAAGTACTCTGGTTCAGTTGCGGTCTTGACCTTTGACGGGGAACTACCCTGGGTTCAATATAGTACGTGCCAGTAGCCATGCAATAAAATGATTCCCTGAAGGAACATCTACTTCTTAAATCATTGTGTGACGTTGCACTGAGTTATCCCATCATAGGAAGAACCTTAAAATTACGCTTGGGGTGTTCTGAGGAAAGCTTATCATTGTCATGATCCGTATCATACAAATTTCCCATCCAAAAGGATCACCTGGAGGGAATGAAAGTGTAATAATAAAAGCGTAATAATGAAAGCCACAAGTAACTCATTCAACGCAATAAAGCACCTGCGTCCAGCAATGTCTTTAGGTGCTCCTCTTCGTACAAAATTTCCTGGTCATTATACTTCTTTCCATTTTCAGACAAGTACATGTCAATGCAATCATAACGTGACTTCGGGATGACAAACTTGCTTTCCTTCAAGGGCTGAAATAAATAATAAAAGTATACTTAAGTAATGCTAAAACGAAGACAATTGTAACCACAAATTTAAGAGATTTTCCTACACCAAAACATTATTGCTCGAATCAGTGTGTGCAGAAGTCTACCGTGTCATTCCAAATGAACTTGTTTTCTAAACGATAAAACACTCCATGAAAGTAAAGTGGAAAAGTGCACAAGCTGGACCAGGACTCGAACCCTAACATTCCTACATTACTTATAGAGGACCCATAGAACCATTAAAATGAGAAGTAAAACTTTTGCACTTGACAGTCCACTATCAAGGTCATCTATCGGCACACATCACGTCTATTGTAACGCGTGTAAAGGCTGACAGCTCCATGAGGTAAACTTCCTCTAAGGGAAAAATCCGCGATTCCATCCTCTTAGAAAATTTTGACAGGTTAGTCAATGAATGAGGAGTCACCAATCCCGCTAACTAGTGAAACTACAGGCTCGATTCCTGATAGTTCATCTGACTCGTTAGCAAGAAGATTTAAGTTTGAGTCATGGTTGAGTCAAACCACATTTCTACGTTTCTTTCACCACCTGACCAGTCTAAAACCAACCAACATGATGATAAAACACTCTTTTAAGCGTACATATCTAGTAAGAGTCATAAACTTATGACATGCGAACCTGAATTATACAAGAGTTTAACACTAAGTTTGACTGACTCAGTCACAAAGTTTTGTGATAATAAGTGACAAGGAAGAGGCCCTACCAAAAATGTCGTAAATAACAAGCAAATAACCTTCGGGGAGCATAAGAGCCTTCCACCTGTTTTAGCAACAAAACAAGTAATGGTTTCGTGCATCTCATTTTTTGACAAATTACCCCAAAACTATGGTCCTACATTAGCAATTAGCATCATCACTAATAATTATATTGTAAGCTAAATAACTCGACGACACTATTTATCCAAAAATTGCCAAGCGTAGATCTTTTGTCAATCCCCACTGCCACTGCAAAATCACTGTCTTCGTATAGTAAGTCGCTCCATTTTGTCTGTCAACGCATGTTTCAGCGTACCTCGTTCCGGTATCTGGCTGCTGAGCCAACAACTATACAGAGCGATGAGTATACAGTTGCAATTACGTTAACAGCGCGATGTTAGGAAAGTTCGTCCTGTAAGTCAGTCATCAGTGTACTTACGGCCGGTGACGTCATTCCCTTAAACTTCGGCCCCGTAAATACTTGTTGCTGTTGTAAACAGAAAAAACAAACGGGCAGGCAGGGAGGCACAGCAAAACAGAAAACCCCACAAAAACAAACATCAAAATCTGAATTAGACTTTTCTAGCTGTGAAGGTTGAGAAGTTTATTGGAGAAAAGAGATTTCTCTTAAATCGCTATACCCTTCCAATGTTCGAGGACTTATAATAGATGGAGCGTGCAATCTATATGATTCTACAGTTCATTAATCCCACGTTGGTATACATGCGATAACCAAAGAGGTACTGTAAAATCTACTGGCTACACTCTTAATTATTCTGCGTCAAATTAAATCCGATCACAATTTTAAGTACCAATACAGTCTGGTCATCACGACAGAAACTCGCGTTAATACCACTCTTATTGACAACGAGGCAAAGCAGGAAAGCGGTAGAGTACGGTGGCACTGAGCAGCCAAAGCACATTGATCTATTACGGAAGCTACGATGACTTAAAAAAGAATTGCACATTATAATCAACTAGCTGTACACGTACTATCTATGAAACGTATTCTTTACTCAAACGATATACGATAAGCGTAAAAAAATTGAAATAAATTAGAGCGACCATGAAGACCCTGTAGGCACTGTACCGAGACGTTTAGGACTGCATACGCGTTTAATCGGATCAATAACTTGTAGGTACATGTTGTCATCAAATAGTTCCTTACACTGTTGGTTCAAGTTTTTCTCGCAAGTAAGTACTCAAAAATATTCAACAACATGAGAACGAAGCGGACCACAACCATTTTAATCACGAAATTTTGACATCTGATGCAACACAAAATGTCACAGTGCGCAAGACTAATACCCACTAAGGCTCCATATACAAATACACCTCCTTCGAATCTTCTGTTCTCAGCCAATGGAATTATATGTTTATTACAGAAGTGGCGTCAGCTGTTGAGGTTCTCTAAAATACCAATTCCTTTCTGATCAAATACAAGAGAGTCGTACTTCCTGTACGATTCGCCTTTTAGCAGATTAAAATAACATACACCAATACTTGTGAAACCTGAAAGAAAAGAAAGTCAGTTTTTCTTTCTTTCTGTATCAATTCCGTATGGCATTGCCCAAGATGCCGCAAGAAGCGAAGAAGGAGCTGACATCTTTGAGGCGCAGACAAAGCAAAACTGGTGCAGGTCAAGCGAGCAAATTTTAATATCCTTTTACTCCACGCTGAACCCAACTAGCTATAAGGGGAAAGCATGTTAAAATAATTCTAACTAATTTTTCTTATCAATTCAAGATTCGCGGATAACAGAGTATTGCAAAATGATCACTTGGAATTCTGGCATTACAACTTGAAAAAATCAGGATACAGGATAGCAACTTCTCGTGACTCCTCATTCTACAGAAACGCGGTAGTACTTTTTTCTCTAAACTAAGAAACACCAGCGCTTCCCAAAGAACGAAAAGAAATAAGCAACAAACATACCACTTCTCCCAGTTCCTCTTTAGTTCTGTCATCTACAGAACCAGATATTATACTCCATCGACAATCCAAGTCAACTAGGGTTCCTTTAAAAGCAGGAGATGCTGCTGACAATGCTAACTAAAAGAAGAGAATTCTCAAGTTTTATCACTTTGACCAAATATACGGAATATGCACACTAAAAGAATTGAACAACCAGTTAAGGTCTTTTTGAACTAAAAATTGCATTTTTATACATTACATAAATCCCTTCGAGTAAGAAACCATTTTTAGGCCTCGGGAGCAAATAAAAGACCCACATAAAACCTATTAAAGATCATGAAATGTACGGGGTGGGTCTTTAATTTTTAATTCATAAATAGTCTGTTGAAAATGAATGCAATGTTGTTGTAAGTTCTTGCTCACCCTTTTTTATGTCACATTTTTTAATCGGTTTCATAAAAAGCTCCATTTCGATATCATGTCAAAACATGGACAACGATGTCCGACTTTCTTAATAATGAACTTTAAAATTCTTGTTATGACGTTCATCCTTACTTCTAATTTAACAAAAACCTAAATAAGAACCCCCTTTTTAAGAATAACCCTACTGACGTTCATTAACAACTGTTCTTTTATTTGAATAAATACAGTACTTGTGCGCTTAATTTACCTTGTCATTTCAAAGAACAATTACGATAAACAAGTACCATAAACAGAATAATGAACCAGGCTCGCTGCCAAGGAAACACGGGGAGAATATACCAGAAAACGTTAAAAGATATTCACGAGTAACATTAAAACATAAATGTAAATTCAGGTCAAAGCAAACTTTTCCGGTTAATATTACCCTTTACATGGCACGTGCACTCAAATCCAAACCACAAACTCCATCCAGTAGCATAAGACTAATCATTATAAAAGCCGATATTTCGATCTTACCATTATTGGCGCCATAACAGCAAGTTGGTCGTAAAGCACTCTGGCCTCCTGGATGTTGCACGCCTGGAATGTCACCTTTAAAAAGAGCCAATAACAGAGAACCGCAGCTGTGAATGTGCGAGGTCTGGGTCACGGCAGAGAACATGTGACTTTTAGGTAGTGAGATGAGTCAGCCGGAACAAAAATTGAGGTGGAGATAAGTGTTATTTAAGTGAGGATAAGTGTTATTCTGGAGATAGATCGAGAAAAATAATAAAAGAAAAGGATTGTTGATTCGTTTTGCTTTGTTATATATTACTCTGGCTACGCTGTGTTACACAACGAATACCCAAACTGCCACAGGAAAGTTTTTCTATGATACATTTCAAAACTTATCAGTAAAACACAAAAACAAACAACAGTTACAGCAGTAACTTACTTTCCACACAAAGTCTCTTACCTGCAAACAAGAACATCCCATTCCAAATCCCATACAATCAAGGTACACGTGATCTGGCTTCGATGCAATTGCTCCCTCCCCATCGTCGTTTGGTAGTGCATCAATGAAAGGTCTTGGTGTCTTACTGTCAACAAACACTGAAACAAGAAAAACCAAACAATTTGGCAAATTTCTTAAACACTAGTTCTACATCAACGTCTGCATTTTACACGATCCACATTCATATCCCGAAGAAAGGTAAGCAGCAGGTAAGTACGGAATATCATAGCAATAAGTAGGGGTGGTACCAGCAGCCTTCTGAGACGGGGACTGATTTCTCCCGCCGAAAGGACGCAGGTAAGCAGTACAGCGTAAGCTATTTTGTAGTTGAATATTAGAGGAAAATCATGACACGTCGTTTAGTCTGTGATGAGTTGATAAAGAGATTAAACTTCACAAACCTAGACAACTTCTACACAAACCAGCTAGGGAATCGATACTGAAGGAGAGGGGGGGGGTCGCTTCCATTTAACCTATACTGCACGACAATATAATGAATTTCTTTGTCAATAAGATTTTTACTCTTGCTTTTCGTTCTCGATTCCCTTCATTACGCCACGACAAGCTTTGTTGTATGCGCTTTGAAGTTTATTTTAGTAAAAAAGAAAATTGGGCTTCACAAGTCATTTCAACCGTAAACAAAATGAAAAACAATACTTTTTACGTTAATTGATACTCGATCGGACTAATTCAGATTCAAAAATAACAAACAGGGGGTCTGGAATGAGGATCTCCTGGGTGGGGTGTTTATTCGGGACCCAAGAAAAGCATGGAGCAAAAGGATGACAACTCTATCAATAGAAACAAAACGTAATCTGCTTTTCGCCGTGTACGTTTACATCATGAAGTAAATAAAGCAAAGTGCAATAGACATAATCTAGCTCTCAGTGAAGTTCCAATGGAAAGATACGAAACTACCATAATGGCTTCCGCGAAATATAACATAATTAAGCATCGATTTTCAACCTTGATAAGTCGGCTACAGAAAGAAACCCATTAAAACAACCATCTTCATCTTTTTAAAGTTAATGCTTTGACGTACAACCTTGACTATGGATTCCAAGTTCTACTTTTCTTTCGAAACACCTGTTATACGGGTTCAAACAATTCTATAATTAAAATAGAAGCTTAAGCTCAAAGCCACGCCCTCTGTTTACTGGATGGGATATGAGATGAGAAATGCAACAGTAGAAGAGAAAGTACCTATAGCTATTCTCATATGATTAAATCAAAAGTTAAAATGTCTTTAAGTATCCTGTCTTTGAGATACTGTCCTGACTGTCTTCAATGCTAAAAGATGGGCACCGAGGCTTTTATTGAGGATGTAGATTATATATACTATATAGTAGAC
>JANTCA010043713.1:0-19106 GCA_024741275.1 Chironex yamaguchii
TGTTACTTGGAAACGTGCTGTAACTGTTTTGATTCACAAAAAGGGACCTACAGATTTACCTGCTAACTTTCGCCCAATAAGTCTTGAGTCAGTACCTTTAAAAATTTTCACATCAGTCTTAAGGAATTCCATATATTCATATCTAAGCAAAAATCATTTTATTGAATTTCCTATTCAAAAAGGATTTATAAAAGGAATATCAGGCACATTTAAGCACACTGCTCATTTAGCGCACATCATTCAAAAAGCCAAGCTCAAGCAAAGGTCAATGTTTGTGACTCTCCTAGATATGCTAACGATAAAATATTATACTAAACAGATTTTCTGATTTTTGAAGCCTCAAATTAGGAGTGCCACTTATGTGTGGGAGTGGCTTATAACCAGATTTTTACGGTAACTTTTTTGGAGCTGGGTAAGACTTTATTGTAAACCACTTTCTGAATAAAATAAAATGTGTATTGCATCATGTTTAACACGTATTAAAAGCACATTTGAAATTCTTAATTGGAACAGTGGGTTCTTAGCCTAATGGTACCTGCATAATTCAGTAGGATCCTGAAACATTTCAGGGAATTACTGATACAGCTTGAGACAGAGGCCAGTTCACAATTGTTTCCCTTTAAAAAGTCAAAATTTACTTTTTTTCCCAGGGTGCTTCTTCTTTTTCTTCAGCTTTTCCGATCTTTATATGTGGTCGCTGTTCCTGGATAGTCTCTTCCATTCATTTTTATCTCCTACTTGATGTTGACTGAGGTTCTTCTGCTGCATATCATCCTTTAATCTGTCCTTCCATCTAAATTTTGGTCGCCCTCGTCTTCTCTTTCCACATGACTATACCAATTCAGTCTTCTTTCTGTATCTTCAAGCTTATTTCTACTACCTTCACTGTTCCTCTTATCACTTCATTCCTGATTTTATCTCTTCTTGTGACTCCGCACATCCAGCGTAACATCCTCATTTCTGCAACATTCGTTTTCTTCTCCTGTGTCTTTCTCACTGCCCCCGTTTCACTGCTATACAACATAGCTGGACGTACAGCTGTTTTGTACACCTTCCCTTTCAGTCTGACATTCATCTTCTTGTCGCGCAGTACACCTGACTTCGTTCCCAGGGTGCATTCTGTGTAAAACTTACACCGGAGGTACGCCAGTAGCTCCTCAGGTCACCTGAGGCAGGTGAACGTTTACGATAAGAGTGATTGTTCACAGACCATGACGCCAAGGTTGAAAGCAGCTACGACCGAAATATGACGCGCGCCGAGATTTTTGCATTTCATTACCCCAGTTCACGAAGGAGTATAAATCCACAGAAAGATGAAAGCCAACTTCATGCAGATCTTCGGGCCTAGGTGCATCAAATGCACCGTGGCTTTTTTCCTTCACAAAAATATGAACATGCTTTAATTCATACCTGAGGCCTTTGTTTTTCTTTTCTTTGCCAATAATCATGTCGTAGGATCCCTCCTTTATTTGAGTGGCCCATGGAGGCTTAATCCATAGAACTGAATTGACATGATTTGCATACACCAATGGCAGAATCCAGTCCGCAATGCCGACTTCGTCATACAGGACGTCCGTTTGAAAACACACATCGGCGTCCACATTGACAGGGAACATTAAGTCTGGGTGTGAATCGAAATGTAATATTTTAGTCTTGGAAAATGGAAGCTGTCTTCGGCGTATAGCTTGATGTATATGTTCCAGTACATCATGGTGATATTCACATAGCCATAATACAGGACTAGACTTTTTAATTTTCGGCCGCCTAGAAAAGTTAGAATCGTCCATTGGCAATCTTTCTGCAATTTTCAAATTCATTCCTACCTCCTCCCAGTTGACTTACTGGTAGTTTCAAGCGCTGTACTGCACACCATCCATTTGAGATGATACTTGTACATATTTTGGTGAGAAAATAGTCTCTCCAGTATATTTTGAACCACAGGAGGCTGACATGAACTGTGAACACCGTTGCTATGAGTCTTGTTGACAGTTACCGTCCGTTGGATATCATATGATTATTTCTCTAAAAAATTTCGGAGAGTACTTAAACTCTTAGCTTCTTAACTATGGATGACCACCAAATACTCCTCACATCTCAAAGGGATCTTCCGTTCCACATCAGCACATCGAAAAAGCTTCATAAATTGGAAAAAACTACACCATTGTCTTGTAAATAATGAAGTGAAGCATGCATGGCATCAAGAGAGGGTTAGGGACTTACGTCCCACATGTATTTGCAACAAAAAAAGATTTTAGCAAAGAAGAGAAAGGGAATGAAGAAAAGATAAATACTTTTATTGAAAGAATATGCTCAGCTAATAAATTGAAAGCTTCGTGGAAATTATTTTGGTCGTATGATGCTGAAATTGTGTCCATCCCACGGCTTTGTAGATTTTTATATATACTTGATTATACTACTTCTTCAGCCCCCCTATTATTCCAACCCCCTATTATTCCAATCCCCTATTATTCCACCTCCCTATTACTCGAGAGTAATGAAGCAATACAATGCAATGCCAACTCTTGTTATTGTAAGCAAACTAAATAACGATGTGACTGCTCTTCGTGCACAGTTGAAAGCATTGATGGCCAGCCTTTCTTGAGCTACGTTGGAGAGATCCTTTCCCATCGATATAAGATTGTACAGCTATTTATAATTCAAATTGCGTTGGATGGATAGGCTTAAGAATGATATAATGAACGAAGACACCACAACCGAGGACTAAGTGGATGGTACAAAGTGCAGGCTTCCATACAACCCTACACCTTAGCCGGGGAAAAAACATGATATAATTATGCGAACCTTCACATAAATTAAGCTTACCATAGATACCTCGATGAAATGAAAAAATCAAGTGTTTTGCAGTAAATTTTATATCGATAAAGTGTTTTTTGTAAGTTAAACTCCATCTAAAATACTGCAAGAGATTTGATTAACCTTTACTGGCCGGTTATGGTACTTAACTATGGCTAAACAGACACTTTACAGGGTACGTGATTAAAGTATTAATTGGCTATGCCCCTAATTGTGAATTCCTAATTTTCAAACTGATTAAAAAATGCAGAAAATATAAAGAAAAACATTTCTTTTGATGCTGACATAAATGAATCAATTGCATAACTGTAGCGAGACAATGGAAATTGAATTTTTCTATTCAAGGGACCGTAGGTTTAAGTTTGAGCCGACCAGATACCCTCTTCATTCTCTGCGTTTTATTGGCTGAATCAGAGACGGTTCTTATTGTATTTTGCTTTTTCCTATTGTACTGGACTTTTCTTTTCTTTTCAATGATATTTTTTACCTGTCACTTAGGAATAGCTATCTTCTACCTTGAGTTCGAAGCACACCTCATTCACCTCAGTCCATGTTGACAAAATGGCTTATAGGGGAAGGAAAGTCACTTCGACGGAAAAAGCTCTGAAAATGTTGGAACAGATGAGCAGTGATGATTACAGTAGTGCATCTGAAAGTTTTGATCTTGTATCTCATGAGTCTGAAAGTGAAAGTTCTAGAAAAGCGAACTTTGACTGGATGAAGATTTGCTCGATGTATCTGATGGGCCAAGTCTAAATAAGCGAAAACATTATTTCTACTCCATTGAGAAGTAGGTCATCAGGGATGAAAAATGAAAACAAAGCAGCAAAATCAGGGGCTCTGAAGGAAAACAGAAAAAAATTGGAGACAAAGCATAAAGAATGAGCTTATAGTTCAAACTGGAAAAAACTTTATAGCCAGAAGTATCCCAAAGTGTTGTGGTAAACGTGGTCCTTAATTTCGAATAACAATTTTACCACAGAAGACAGAGGCAATGGATTACTTCTCCCCTTTCTTTACCGATGAAGTGTGGAAGTTATTTGCAGATATGACTAACTCCCATGCAAAGCAAAGCAATGCCAAATCATAAAAAGATATGAATTTGAATGAAAGGAAGGCATTTTAAGGTCAGAAAAGAGTACGATGGGCAGTAAAAATGGGGGACTGAGAGACATTTTAAAGGTGTGCATATGTCACAAGTGAAATGCTGTGCATATGTCACAAGTGAAATGCTGTGCATATGTCGCAAGTGAAATGCTGTGCATATGTCGCAAGTGAAATGCTGTGCATATGTCACAAGTGAAATGCTGTGCCTGTATTGTGCAACTGTGTTTTAATGGCACAAGAAATTACTACAAGAACTGACATACAAGGTGTAAAAACAATAAATGATAATATTGTCTGGACAATATTCTTGCTCGTTTGTGTAATGGTTGTTGCGTGAACTTATATTGTCAGTCATTCTCAGCAATTTTTCAGTCATTTTTAGTAAAAATGGCTCTCTTGTTATAGATTTCTTAGGTATTTGAAAATACTTACTGTGGAGATACAAAATAATGCAAAACGTTTGGAAATATTTAATGAAGACACTGTTGGTGATACAATGTGTACACAAGTTTGGAGATTCGTAATGCGTCATAGATAGCTAAGACATTATATTTTTCAAGATAGTTAGAAAAGTTGGATGAAAATTGGCCTATATGTTTTCCAATCCATGCACAAACAAATCAGTGCCAATTAGGAATAAAGTCTGACACTACACCTGCAAAAACCATACTCAAACTTGAAAATTTGTAAAGTTTTTTATTTCAGTACCGCCATTTTGAACAGCAATTCAATCACGTTATAAGTTATTGTTTTTTAATTATTGCCAATTGATTGCTTGATCAATGGTGATTCAGAAAATATATAAATATATACTGTTTTAGTGGATTCGTCTTGCTTGACAATTGCAAACTAAGTCAAATGGTGAAATAAACTCAAGAAAACTTGTCCTCTGAAGGTTAACTGTGTGGTATTTCCATGCAGCGATGGCAGTACATTTGCAATACTTGCATACATCGATGGCAGTACATTCGCAATACTTACATGCAGCGATGGCAGTACATTTGCAATACTTGCATACATCGATGGCAGTACATCCGTAATACTTACATGCATCGATGGCAGCACATCCGTAATAGGTAAAGGAATGACAGTTTTAAAAACAGCTGTAGAAAGTGTAATTGATAAGAAACAAAAATAAACTCTGAATACCATGAGATACGAACTTAAGTAAGGTTAAGTACAATAGATGAAATGCGTTATTGCAATGCTTGTTCCTTTGAAAGTTCTGTCGTGTTAGTGTTACCTGACTAGTAATGAAATTTTCTATTGAAACATGCATCCTTAGATGTGTTGTTGTCATGCAGATATCTCTCAAAAGGATCGGCCCTATTATATTTACGCAACGAAATAAACAACGTGCAAAGGTATTAAAAGTTTCAGGAGGTTACTGCATTCTTAAATTACCTTGTTAAAAAAATACAAGACTTTTTGCCACCCTTACGAGGTTAAAGACTAAGTGTGACTTTTGATCTTGTACCAACAAGCTTACGGGTAGTGCGATCAAGTCTTGTCTCGCAACGATCAAACAGTAGACTCTGGTAACGGAGAAAAACAAAGAGTTCACTTAACGACTTATATTATTTCTGTTGCCCTATATACATAATGGCTTCAGTAAATGATAGTTTACCTGGGAGTAAAAAAACTGCTCTGATTACAGGAATAACTGGTCAGGTGAGATTAAAGGACTATATTTCTTATTCTACCACTGACGTAGCATTACGCCTTTCATATATATTTTTGTCGCTGTTAAGTATCGTGAAATAAAATAGTTATGATATTAGTCTGAATATGGATAATTTAACACAGTTAATCGTAGATACAATACTTCTTTAAATATTTGGTGGTCTACTTTAAAAATTAACTATGACATTTTTGCATCTGTAAATGTCTCATCAGGGTATGGCAATTATGAGTAGCATTAACATCTCGTACTGTGAAAATTATAACAAAGTTAGTCACGAGATTAAGATCTATTTATTTTCATTTCTACCAACTCGTAAAAAAAGCAACTTTACGAAAGCAAGCTTCTGCAATTTTGGAATGTTATTTCTTGTTAATTTACATGATTATCTGTATCGTCAATTATTATTTACCCTTTGCTCCGAGAAAATTTGTAAAACAGATAACAATAAACATGATTTGCCATAACTATATTCTCAGTATCCATTTTCTTACATTCCATTCATATTAACTACTTTATATATGTAAATATATATCTATATATCAACACACTTTCAATCAAATTCTACAATATTACATTCAATCTTAAATTACCCACCAGGTATCACAAATCGAATCTTAATAATGTTTTGATGCGCTTGATTCTCTTTTAAGTTAGAATGAAGTTACGTACGACAGCACGTCAGTTTAATCTTGATGGGAATAAATAGACGTGTCATCGTATACGTTTGTGTTCATCAGTAATTTCATTCTCTTTTTCTTTGTGGTATGAAATGTAAGCAAAACAAAAAGCAATGTCAAGTAAAATTAGCCATGACGCAGTCATATTTGCTCAAAAATATGACCTTTATCAAACGCTTTAAGGTTGCTTACAGCATTTAAAGACATATTTTCCTTTGAATCACTTCTAAACCAGTCAGAAGTTTAGTTTCCACTTCCACGAGAATAGAACGTTGGATGCGGTTTAAAATGCTACCCGTACCATCTAATTTGTTGATTCCACTAACAGTATACAATGATCGTTTATCATTTGTACTTAAAATTACACTAGGTCAATCCAGCGAAAGTTTTAAGATTATCCTAACAAAGATTGAAATAAATAGTATCAACAAAATCAATCGATGTTTAAGAAAATCATTCCAGCATCCCCTGAGAACATTTTCTCAGTGTACTTGACGTATTTTGAGAATTAGGGTCCTGAGGCTGCACTTGGGAAGGACGAGGTAGCAGGTATGGCCAAATCTACATGAGACCATGCTCTCTAGTCTCCGTTAAAAATCGGCGAAGAAGATAGAAAATAGCTGTCCTAAAAATGCTTCTCTCTCAGAGAAGGTTACCATAGTCTGAATGGAGTTTAAAGACACGTTATGAGGAAAGAGTTGAAAAACATGTCGGTTACCGGTAAAACTCATAGAAAACACAACTAAACCAGACGGAAACAAAGTTTCCTGCAACATTTGAGTGCATAATTACCAAATGATGAAAAATTTCCACCATCGAATGTTTGAAAAGATTGAAATCAACACAGTAACGATTGACAATGATCAACAATACGTATGTTGGACGCAGCATTTCTTGTGTACGAAAGAAAGCATTTAAAGCTGTTTAATAGCAAGCAGTAGAGATATTTTTTGCAAGTCCTCTATGGACGCAAAAAGAAAAAGGATGTGTGTTTATATTCATGTCTTGCTTCCTCACTCAAAAAGGCTTATTACCAGTTACTACTCATAGAAAATTTAGAGCTTGGCATATCTAAACTCCAATTTCTGCAGCCAATTGGTATTTTATTGCCTTAGGTTATAGCATTGGAGGAACAGAGCAGTTATGATTCGACTACCAGTTTCTTTTCCGTCATATTACTTTCACTCGTATTTATTTACCGTACAATCTATGCGATAAACAGCAAGTTCTTGGAGCATAATATTCACAGTGGGATACTGAAAAAGGCACATCGAGAGTATTCTACTGACATAAAGTACTGTTAGCTATTATTGAAACCCAAAGGTAGTACCATAGCGCACACCAAACATAATACAAATATACGAAAACAGAATGCTTACTACAAACTGAAATATGTAGCCATGACAACCACACTTGCACTTTATCCATTACTGTCCTTTATGGTAACCTAATCAGAGATCTGGTAACAAAGTTTTAGACATAAGGACACAATTGCAGCTAACAAAACGAATTATCACGTCGCTTGCTATCCCCAAAGACGGGTGCCCAGGACTTCGTAACTGTCTCGTTTTTGCATAATGAAGGAATGACAGATTTTTCGTGTTTGATCTTATTCCTCAGAATGATTTGAAGGCTTATGATAGGAACTCAGTGCAATTATCCCTTCGTAATCGTTTGACAGGATGCTAACAACACTACTTACTTATAGGCAATATTTGTACTGAGGATTCAAATTGTGACTCTGTCGATGCAAATTTTTTTGGAGGTTCTTTATTGAGGGTAACATAACTATTAAATTATGACCGTAAATGTCTCACTTGAGGTGTCACTTTTGGTAAACAATTTTCTTGTTTATGTCTCCATGTGGTTGTTGGCATGGACACTCACATAGAAATACTGGCTCTCCGACGTGTTCTCAGCTGCATTGAAGTTACTTTTATGATCCACTAATCCTTCATCTGAAGAGAAAAGGGTAAGGTAAAAGGTAACTAGGAAAGCAATCAAAGAGCGCAGACTTACGTCAAACATATTGTGATTCCAGCCTAACACCATGTAGTCCCATATTGATAATGGTATATACGTACTCTTCAGTCAAATTCAAAGTAATAATTTGCTACGTTGTTTTCAGAATTGTGATTGTACAACATTTTGGGAGCTTGTCCTGCAATTTTTTTCTTTAGTGCCTTTAACATTTTTTGTTGAGGTATATGCACAAATGTGAAAAATTGTCTTATCTTCCAATGTCAAAGAATCGTTTAAAAAAGTTTCTGGGTCAAGAAGGTGATCCAAATCACCCTCGATACTTAGTCACTAGTTTGTTATCCGAGGTTGGACACTTCCTGAAAATTTTGCTAAACTGTATCCATACGTTTTTGAGTTATCTTGCTAATAAACTAACAGACAAACAGACAAACTGACAAACTGACAAACAGACAAACTGACAAACTGACAAACAGACAAACAGACCAACAGACCAACAGACAAACAGACAAACAGACAAACAGACAAACAGACAAACAGACAAACAGACAAACAGACAAACAGACAAACAGATAAACAGACAAACAGACAAAGCCTGACAAAAGCATAACCTCATGGTGGAGGTAACAAGACGTAGGGCAGAGACGTTGTCTCCGGGGTAACAAGACCGACGCAGTAGACCTGGGAAGATAAAATGAGGTGGAATAGAATGGATACCATTACGATATGTGGTAAACAAAGAAACGCGTTGAAAGAGAAGGAAGCCCTGAAAACAAAGGATATACCATAATGTTATTCTTGTAGTAAATTTTGTTCATCAATGGACAGCATAGACAATTAATTTTTCGACGCTCAGGAGCAGCGTAACTGTTTGTGTTTTATTTTGGCATGAAAGTTTCCTGCTACACACGACATTAGTAACTGTCATTTATGACTAAACACTCGATATATCTTTTCTTTTTACAGGATGGGTCTTATTTGGCAGAATTGCTTTTATCCAAGGGATATGAGGTAGATTAATTCCAATTCAGCCTCATTTATCCATCAGATTTTTTCATAACAGCTGACATTACGCCCCCGTAGTGTAAAGGAACGACAAAAATGCTCTTTCTATAATGTGCCTTATTACTTCTGTTGACATTTGGTGTCTCTGTAGTTTTAATATTCACCCCTCTATCATAGAATACACTGTGTCCATCCATGTACATTTCTTAAGGCACTAGATTATTGAAAATTTCCCAGTACATTAAAATTGCGTTTTGTGTTTCAAATTCCACCTTCAAGCAACAATGCTGGTTGTACATATTTACGGTACACCAACTCAAGGTGAAGTGATATGATGTGAAAGTATCGTGTGACTCTATATCAACCAAGGATACAATCAGACTCTACTAACTACGAAAAATGCCATATTTTGGCTTCAATGGATACCTCAATAACAACAACACAAGTGGTTAGGAGGTTCAATGCCAGTGTTTTGTGCCTACATGGCAGCCACGTATCTGATAAGCAGCGTTTTTTCTATGCTACAAGGTAATATGCAGGTAATACAACACTACAGGAGCTGCTGAGCAATAGTGCTGTAACAACATACCTAAACATTCAAAAGTACTTTAACAGATAACTACAAAGAAACCTTGTCAACATACACAAATGCTCTATCAGGTACGTTTCCAAAAATTATAATGCCTGTCGGTAGCCTTTAATTAAAACAGTATGTGTTCAGCTGTAAAATAACAAATTCCTTTTGGAAAAGCAATGACAAAAAACTACAAAAGACATTTTTATTTACTATCATACTTTGCTTACAACCGGGCACAGCAAAGGGATACCACCTACATGAATTGACAAGGCATTATGTCCTGATTGCACGATAAAACAAATCCTGTTTATTTTACTTTGCTAGGGCAGATTATTTGACCATTAAAAAGTACAATTTCTTGATTTATTCTCTGAAGTAGATTCTCGTAGGTAGATTCTCTGTGACCATAGTATGTGGACGTATGTGAAGAGTTTTCACACTCTCTCTACGCAAAGTATTGAGTATACTTTATACAGACCGATCTTTCACATGTTACTGCGAATTCAAACCCAAAATAAATGACGAATTATGGTCAAAAGTTTGAATGTTACAATTTTTTTGGCAATCATTATCACAAGATAAGTTACGAGTTAAGATACAACCTGTCTCTAATAATAAATTAAAAACTGTTGGTACTTCTCTATGTTTAGTACATTTATTCTTATTTTTACTCTATCTTTCCCACTCCAGATCAAGTGGAAACGCTTTGATTATGTCATTCTTGACCTTTACGGGCATTAGTCATAACAA
Organism: Chironex yamaguchii; assembly: GCA_024741275.1. Taxonomy (NCBI): domain Eukaryota; kingdom Metazoa; phylum Cnidaria; class Cubozoa; order Chirodropida; family Chirodropidae; genus Chironex; species Chironex yamaguchii. The sequence continues at coordinate 10,595 of JANTCA010043713.1, forward strand.
CCTTGATCTTTTCATTTTACTTTTGTCGGCTAGATTACAACCGTCGACAATAATAGAAATTCATAAACAATTAACCTGACCTCTGACTACATCCAACGATCAGTATAAACATGTCATTTTATTGTGTTTCTTTGACAACTTTCAAATCCTCGACAAAAGTGTATTATTATTAGTAATGCTCTATTCTTCGTTCATAATTCATGAAAATGAATTCGTTAATGAAATTGCAAACCTGATATACAACAAGCAAAGACTCTCACTGAACTAGAAAGGGTTCGTAGACCGAAAATTCAACAATCAACCGTTTTCGTCGTCAGAGAAGCAAATAATCAAATTTTGTGTTTTAAGTAGGACGATATTCTCGAAGCTTGAAAAACATAGTCAAAGTACATTTACTTGGATTTACTTTCCTTATAGTGCTAGCTCAAGTTCATACTGTCCTAGCTGTTGTTTATGCTTTTGTTTATGGAAAAACAATGCATTAGGCAACGTAATAACTTGCAAGTAGACAGATAGCAGTAGATAGATAAGCAGATACGTAGGTAAGGATGTGGATAAGTACGTAGATAGGTATGTAAGGTAGGTACGTACGTTTGTAAAAAGGTAGCTAGGTAGGTGGTTAGGTCAGTTTGTATGTAGGTAGGTACACAAGTAGGTAAGTTGTTTAAAATGTAGATCAGTAAGTAGTTAAGTAGGTAGGTAAGAAAGTAGGCAGATAGTAAGGTAGGTCGGCTGGTGAGTAGATAATTTCAGATTGGCTGGTTTTCCAAATCTGACTGGCTTGTATTTGGACGATCGCCAAGCACACGACGATTAAAACAGTTTAAGATTTTCGTTGTGCGTCTAGCAATCGTCTGAAGATAAGCCAATCGGATTTTAAAACCAACCGAACACACAGTTGAAAATTCGTGTGATACAAATCGTTGCAAATTTTTATGACGAACGTCATTAAAATCGTGTGGAGGAAATGCGGCTTTATTACTTCCCCCAAGAAGGTATTATTTTCGGCGGCGTTTGTTTGTCTGTTGTTTGTTTGTTTGTTTGTTTGTCTGTATGTCAGCAGGATTACGGCAAAACTACTGGACGGATCCTCGTGAACAAAACATAAGATGATCCGTCTTAATCCAAGTGAGATCCCGTTAAATTTTGGGGTCGATCCGGATCACTGTCTGGATACAAATATCCTAAATTCCTTATCTCTCATCATTGGCCGATTTTCAAAAAGTCACTTCTCTGTCAATACTTGGCCGACTAGAAAGTGGATTTGTGGAACAATAGATGGTATCTTGTATCGCCTGACAAATATAACATAACCGAAGGTGTAGAGCCAGTTTGTTTTTTTGTGTGATCCTTTCAGCCTTGGAGGAGCTTTTGCAGTCTCTGAATATCTTGTTATGTTATGTTTCCTTATCTCTGCTCTCATGGCTCTAGGTGCATGGAGTTATCAGAAGATCGAGTTCATTTAATACCAAAAGAATTGAACATCTTTACACAAACAGGGTGTCTCATGAAGGAGGTAAGTCAAATGCTGTTCTTTAAATCATAATTGTAATAAGCAATGAAACAGCAACATGTTAATAAAATTGAAACTGATACCAAGAGTAGGAAGTGTCCTTTACCAAACTGTTGGAACAACAGATCGGCGTGGGTGTTGGCTTTTGAGCCTAAGGGTTGTCACGTCTATACTGAGCGCCTCCCTGGTAATACAGCTATTGTTGTAATGCTCCACTCACGGGTATACACACACGCACACAAATACGTGGCTGGATCGTTTGTTCTCAAAAAAGTGTTCCAAAGCTCATATTTTGATGTTGACTTCTCACACTTTAATAGATCGACAACGAGATCAAGGTATGGAAGTTTTACTCGAATGGATTCCCAGAATAAGTTCTGTGCGCCATACATTTGCTCCCGATGGATAGGAATCTTTGTCGGCAACTTTGATCTGGTGCGTCATACTAGCTTCCCACTATATACTGTAACCCTAACATGGGAATCACTGTCGCTCAGTAAAGACTATGTTCTTTAGCTTGATCCACTGATGAAGGCTTAAGCCCAAACACTTAAATAAAAATTAATGAATTTCCCCGTACCCACCGCTGGGTTTCGTCTCGTAATACCAAGGACTTTGAAAGTCCTTCACCAAAACTTAGTACCGTTATAGTAAGGAGGTTTGAGTGTTGGCTTTTGAGTCTGAGGGTTACCACTTCAAGCTCGATCGGCTCCCACTTCGTACCTCTATTGTGGTAATGCTCCACTCTTGACAAATATGTGTATATCTATATCAGTATAGTTCAATAGACGGAAATCCAAAGTGAATACTCCGGTTTTGCTTCTACAAGCTTGTTTCGTGAATTTCCTTTTCATTCTGAGTCCTGACGAGTGAAAAAAAAATTCACGAAACAAGCTTGTAGAGACAAAACCGGAGTATTCAATTTGGATTTCCGTCAATTGAACTGTATTACGCACTGCGCATTTACGTATTGAGCACTGGTTTTGCGGAATTATCAAGACACGGACTTATGTATGTATGTATGTATCTATATATCTATGTATCTATGCATCTATGTATCTATGTATCTATGTATCTATGGATCTATGGATCTATGGATCTATGGATCTATGGATCTATGTATCTATGTATCTATGGATCTATGGATCTATGGATCTATGGATCTATGGATCTATGCATCTATGTATCTATGGATCTATGGATCTGTGGATCTATGGATCTATGGATCTATGGATCTATGGATCTATGGATCTATGGATCTATGTATCTATGTATCTATGTATCTATGTATCTATGTATCTATGCATCTATGTATCTATGGATCTATGTATCTATGCATCTATGTATCTATGCATCTATGTATCTATGCATCTGTGTATCTATGCATCTGTGTATCTATGCATCTATGTATCTATGCATCTATGTATCTATGCATCTATGTATCTATGCATCTATGTATCTATGCATCTATGGATCTATGCATCTATGGATCTATGCATCTATGGATCTATGCATCTATGGATCTATGCATCTGTGTATCTATGCATCTATGTATCTATGTATCTATGCATCTATGGATCTATGGATCTATGGATCTATGGATCTATGGATCTATGCATCTATGGATCTATGCATCTATGGATCTATGCATCTATGGATCTATGCATCTATGGATCTATGTATCTATGGATCTATGTATCTATGGATCTAAGTATCTATGGATCTACGTATCTATGGATCTATGTATGTATGTATGTATGTATGTATCTATGTATCTATGTATGTATCTATGTATCTATGTATCTATGTATCTATGTATGTATGTATGTATGTATCTATATATCTATGTATCTATGTATGCATGCTTGCATGCATGTAGTATGTATGTATGTATGTATGTATGTGTGTATGTATGTATGCATGTATGTATGTGTTTATGTATGCATGTATGTATGTATGTATGCATGTATGTATGTATGTATGTATGTATATATTCATGTATGTATGTGTTTATGTATGCATGCATGTATGTATGTATGTATGCATGTATGTATGTATGTATGTATGTATGTATGTATGTATGTGTGTATGTATTTATGTATGTATGTATGTATGTATGTATGTATGTATGTATGTGTGTATGTACGTATGTATGTATGTATGAAAAACCGAGATTCCTTTCTAAAAATAGAGAGCACAATAACCGGTCTTGTTACTTGTGTTACTTTTAAAGCGACAACTGTGGTTCTGATAAACGGAATTCAATGTTTTTTCTCAAAGCATTACATCTCCATTATGGAGACATGTCAGACACTACAAATCTGATGAACATCGTCTCAAAGGTGAGTACAATTTACAATCAAGATTCATTAAATTGTTAACTAAACTTTGTTCACATAATATTCGAAGAGCATTGACTTGCCGTTATGTTTCCAGATTTCCTTAATTGAGAAATGAAGAATTCCTTACGGATACTAGCGAAAATAGAGTGGAAGCAAGTATGCTTTATTATATAGACTAATCTTCAATGAATTCGCAAAAGAACAGAATTTGTAGTGGTTCTACGTCTGAGGATGACGTTTCTTGAACGTCTTTATTTCTTGAAAATATTTTGAGAAGAAATATGTACCATTCAGTATTGAAATAAGACTCCTTAATGTGATGTCATATAAACATTATTTAATACATTTAGAAATTATGACGATGACGGCCCTTTAACTAGAATAGTAAAGCATCCAAGACTCCTGACATGTGGCAATTTACAGAAATATCCATAGCAGAGATAACGAAGCAGTGTCATTAGATTTGTGTCCAGTCTGCTTCAATGCACTTTACCATACGTTTTCTTTAGCAATGGTTGTTTCCAATATGTTGTCATTTAAAACGAGGCCCCTTTACTCAGACTCCCTCCCGTGTTTTACTTTTGATCCCCATGGTACAAACAACATACCAGTATGTGGATTTTGAACTTATAATCCCCAGGTACACGATCTATGAGATCATAGATCGCTTTGCCCACCTCTCCACTATCTACATGCCACAGATAATGTTATGTTTATTCCCCTTTGCTATATTGATGCTGAGATTCTTCTCCGCTGTGAATTGAACACTGAAATATCTTTCTGATTGTAGGTTTTGCCGGATGAAATCTACCATCTTGCTGCACAAAGTCACGTGAAGGTAAAAGCCACGTTGTGACACTCATATGTGACACATTTAAAAAGTGGTTAAATAGATTGCATTTATGGCATTCTAAATGAGGTAGTTCCAGACCGAGATCGCCTTTGATATTTATTTATTTTTCATTAGGAAATTTGCCATTGAAATGCCGTTCTACTATGCAACCCTTTCCAAAAATTTCTGTCGCACGCCTTTGATGTTCAAGTCGCTTGTGTGCTCGGTATTTTACTGGGTGAAAAGCGGGTATTTTACTGGGTGAAAAGGTGCCAGTAAAATGCGCCAATATATTACAAGACTATGTTTATAGGCCGCTTTATCAAATTAGCAAATTTGACTTCCCTTCCGGCATTCTTTGGCCAAATGGGTCAAGCAAGTTTTACTTTAGAATTGCGAGTGAGAGTTACTCGTTCCTCGCTTACCTCTCAATGCTGCTCAGGCACACCAGTTTTTTACCTTGTTTTCATCCAAACTTTCATCACGTTTTCCAATAAAAATTGTTCTTAAATATTCTTTTTTTTTCTTTTGCCAGGTTTCCTTTGAGTTGGCAGAGTACACAGCAAATGTGGATGCAGTAGGAACACTCCGACTTCTGGAAGCCATAAGATGCTGCGGACTAATTAAAAAAATTAAATTTTATCAGGTCAGATGGAGAGTTGTGTTGATTATTCTCCTGCAAGTGTGGTGAAGTTGTCATAGATACAAAATTTCTATTCATCTGTCCTTCATACTCGGATTGAAACTGCTGTGACTCTAATATCTTTCTTTTCTCCCGTCATTTGTGTCTTCGAGCGGGAGAGGCATCACAGGGTGGATGGAGGAAGCATACTGAATGGTCTAAAAGAAAGCCAGGCTGCAAAACTCTGCTCTGCATAACAATGCTTTGTGCTTCCTTACGTCTTAGATTACAGAGAGTTGGTGAATTTTCATAGCTTTCGCATAAAATGCGGGAGGATGAATTTAAACTATGATTCCTAAGCCCCGGGATTATGAATGAAAATTCTTATCCAGTTATTGCTTTAAATTTGATTTTTTATGAAAATCGTTCCTTTTGCTTCCTAAGTTAAGCCGATAGAGATCTTCAGTTAATGATGACATGAGATAAATATAACTCGCTTTGTAATTTCTCTTGTCTATCAACTCAAACAGGCTTCTACTAGTGAAATGTATGGCAAGGCAGAAGAAATACCTCAAACCGAGAAAACGCCGTTTCACCCACGATCACCCTACGGTATGTTGAACACCTGCTTGTTTCGTGATATTAATTAGAACATATATGCTGCAGTGCTAACATATAAAGGAAAGTCAAGATATGCCGAAGAACCAGGGGTGCACATCTTGTCGGGGGGGAAGAGGAGGAAAGTATAATACTTCCTCAATAATTATGGATATTCGGTCTCAAAAGTTTGCAATTCGGTCTAAAGACACCATCAAGAGCTCTATTGCTAAAGCAGCCTTTCGTCTGGCGTGATTTTAGTTTTTGAATCGAATACCAATACTAGGACATTTTGAATACAGTTTGGTAAAGTGTAAGTGATTCTCAGTCCAATTTTTAAAAATTAGGCCACGAGCAAATTTACAACCCCCCGATGATCTCGAGATGTGAGCCCTTACTAACAACGACGGAGCAGGTCTGTATAAAGAGGATTATCATTTGATTGTAACAGTCTGAAGAAATATGCTAAAATGTTAATGACTTAAAATGATAAACATAAAATGTGGCATATCATTCATGCATGTTTTATACAATACGTACATTTTAATGACAGATAATATGTTATGCAAGTACTAGAGATAGATAAAGAAGCACCCTTCCCACCTTCCATAGAGATTTTGATATGATTTGAATTCTACTAGGAAGTGAGCTCTTTATGAGAGTGAATTCACGTTACTTTCCCTCACCAATGGTATTTTTTTTGTGGAGATCGTCGTCTTATCCACTATATATTGGCAGCTCCACAGTTAGAACTATAGTCTGTTCATGAAGTTAATTTGTGTTAATTCTCCGTAAACATTTTATTCTGTAAAATTACAGAGTATTTTCCTATAATATTTTTAGATCCCCTTTCCTTGCAATTTCCACTTGCTATATGGTGGTTGCCACAGGCTAATGTTGCTATGTGTAGATTTTGATCTCCAATACTTCAGGTGCAGCAAAGCTGTATGCGCATTCAATACTGATAAACTATCGAGAAGCATATGGACTATTTGGCTGTGCTGGAATTTTATTCAATCACGAAAGCCCACGACGAGGTAATAGAATGTTACAGACATGCTATAAAATTTGTCCGCTGGTCCTTTATTAAAATTAAAGTCGTCGTCTTTTCTTGATTACAAGTGTGATTTGATCTGAAGATCGTTCATGAGGACTTTGCAGGTACGTTACATGAAAATGAATGCCATTACGGGCAATAGTGTATGCAGCACGGGAAAATCAGGTTTTCATCGAGGGTTTTACTTGACCTTTCTCTTGACCAGCTTATTGCCGGCTGGAGAAGATCTCATGAGCCATCTGTCTTCAAATGTAGGTTAGGACCCTTCATTCTCTCCCATGGGTACAACGTTGATTGCAAGTTAATCGTATGCTGTGAATTTCAAATGATTTACATTCTGAAGCGACAACACGCATTTGTGGTCACACCATAGCCAGGTTTTCTTATTTTCAAAAATTTTTAAAAACTTCTAGAGGTTAATCCGAACATAATCTTGCAACAGACAAGTAAAAGGAATCTCACTATTCAAAAACTGTAACGATTCCGAACAAATCATAAAATTACATAAATATTTACTGCATGTTTTGTGAGGCAAAATTGTACCTTGGTCCTAATAGTCTATAGCCCTTAGAAAGCTTTATCATTTGCTTCTGCGCATGCTCCTGTTGTTGTTTTGTAGCTAAAAGCTGACAAATGTTTGAATCCTTTCTGGTTTAGGCGAGACATTTGTCACAAGAAAAATCACGAGAGGTGTAGCTAAAATCCACTTAGGACTACAAGAAGAGGTAAATGAAGCTTGGAACGCAATAATATCTATGTAATAACTTATGTGATTATTTTTTGCGTTAGTAAACGTGTCTGCGAGGAAAGATACAAACCGACAAAAGGAATGAGTGAGCTCGGAGTGTTGGTGAAGAAGTGGTATGTAAGCATAGTTTCAGCTAGAGATTGCTATTTTTATTACTTTCAACCATATTGAAAGAAGCTGCCAAAATTGAAATTGTTGCTTCCAAGATGTCTATTACAAGATTACTTGTTTTGGTATTATTGGCAGGAAAACGACGAGGAGAACACTCCAATAAAAAGAAAGTACATGATTATGGCCTTTGTACTGGAGTGTTCTCCTCATCATTTACATTATGTTAATCGTCGCAGTACATGTACTTCGTTTCTTAATTACTTGTTTTATATCAGCATCTGCAATGCCGTTTTCTCGTGAAAGACACTTGTTGTAATAAGAATTGATTGTACCCTCCTCCCTAGGCCAAGACAGCAGAGTGATCACCTCTGATAAGCCAAGGACAGGAGAGTCTCTGCTCTTTTGTTGTCATCATGCTGTATGTGAGGTGTAAACGCTACTAAAAAAAACCAGAGAATGTTTCTAGGCCCAGTATTTTACTCTGTAAACATAACGGAACTTAATTTTTACTTGTTCTCTTCTTTTCACAGATTATTCTGGGCAACTTGGAGTCTGTGCGAGATTGGGGTCATGCACGCGACTACGTTGAGGTAGAATACGACTTCAGTGTTTATACATATATATAAGTTAAATGAAGGTGTATTTTTGAGTTATATATAATTTTATACACTGTTGGTGAGTGTTGGCTTG
>JANTCA010043724.1:0-19104 GCA_024741275.1 Chironex yamaguchii
ATAGATAGATAGATAGATAGATAGATAGATAGATAGATAGATAGATAGATAGATAGATAGATAGATAGATAGATTTGCTCAATTTGTACTGATAGTGTCATACGCCGCATTTGGGGGTCAATCCACCATGATATATGCTCAAACTTGTTTTTAAGTTAGTCGGTTCCAGCTGTCTTGGTATATGCCGTCTTTCTGAAACTTGTAAATATTTTGTCCTCTTGTAAGAACGTTGGTTTATAACGATGACTGAGGATTTAGTGATACCCATAACAACACTCATCAACGTTCATGTAACTGTTCCCCAACGAAAAACATAGTACTTGGTGGGAGAGGGAAGTATGCAGAGCTCTTTTAAATAGATAATACTGGGTATTCTTCGGTTTTTGATTTTGTCATTCCGAAATGCACAAAGACTTGTTCTTGATTGTATTTTACAAGAACAATAGCTACGTAAGCAAGGTCGACCGAGCAAGCGAAATTGTGTTTACACAGCATTTGCGCTTTAAATTACTTCAATTCAAACTAAACTAGATAACAGTTGATTCTAATTCAAGTGCTTTCAGATCGTTAACGCCAATACTTGTGATAACAGTGGAGAAAAGAGTGGAAAGTAAACGTTATTAGGACGTTTAATACAGGCATGATTAATATGGGAGTCAAATTTGCCCTTATTATATTTCATAAACAATGAAAAGTAGCTTCAACTTGTGGGGATTCTCAAAACGCACTTCATACGTAAATGACGAATCAGTTGCCCAATAAAAGAGCACACAGAAATAGGCGTCATAACTTACAATACATGAAAGAAACCTCAGCTTGCAAGGAAACAAATGTGTAGCTACAACCAATTGAAATCGGAGACTTTACGAATGAAGAAATTCAAGAAAATATAAAAATATATTATTTCTTGCATGGTAGATAGCTGGAGTTACATAACTGTAAATACTACCTTTTTATATATAAAATTAAAATTTTCTTAAAATCTAAAATGGAAATGGACAAAACGGCTAGTATGCTTATAATAACATGTTGCTGGTAAAAAGTGAGGTGAGACTTAAACAAAAGAATTATTGTTAATAAAACAAAGCAAAGTACGCCTGCCAAATGGATTTTGGGTAACAAATAACTCTAGAGACTGTTATCCCGAGTATAACAGACTTTACATATTATGCGCTTTGAGTTTCTATTTCAGCATGAGATACCTACAATTTACCAAATGCTATGACTAGTGTTAAGCTAAATTTTCTGCTTTCAAATTTCATCAATTTTGCTTTCTCTTAGTTATAACACATTCTTGTTTTCTTGATGTTGATTTTTGGTACGCATTTAAGGCAGGTAATAACAAAGAGAAACCTCGTTAGTTTTTTTCCACATACAATACTTAATCTATTCAACGATCTTGTGATCTGAGTTATTTTCCTTTTGATTAAGCATCCAACACAGTTGTTTCTTGAGTAGAGGATATAGTTGAGAGCTCAATAATTCTAAACGCCTACAATTCAAGCTGTGTAATTAAGCAAAAACGAATGTTTGCCATTCATTATAGTGCCATTTTAAAACAGATAATTAGCATAAACATATACGAAAGCAACAAAGTTTTCACAAGTCAAGATTTGTGCTCTTAAAAAGTCCCTTGAGCCGCTGTACTGTAATTACCTTTAAATTTACGAGCACGCTAAAAATAGTACTGCGAAAAATAGTACTGCGAAAAATAGTACTGAGAAAAATATATTACGTGCTAATGGTCTGTAAGACTTTTCTAATCTCTCATCGAATAGCGACCACCGACTCACTAATAGAATTGACTTATCGAATAGTAATGGCAACAGTTAGAGAAAAGCTTGAATGTGTGAGTCGAGAGGACTATGTGCTATGAGCGGTGGGTGGGGGTTTGCATCCCTAAAACAGTAAATCGAGAAGAAATATCAGTAAGGTGGGGGCATCAAATCAAATAGGGCACCCTTAGATAAAATTCCTATTTCGGAAGCCAAGAACATGAATGACTGGGCTATAGTCGTAAAAAAATATTGACCATAACATGCTGGAGAGGGCAATACTCAATATATGGGGTTGTAAAGGTAAATCGCATGAGCACATAAGAATAACCCTCAATCGTGCAAGGGCAGGGAATGACTATCCCACCCCTGTTGCATGGGTAGCTTTTAATGTAGGATTTAATTTGGTTTAATGTCTTATTTGATTTCTTTTGTATTTTAAGAAGTTAGCATTATCTAACGGGTTATATGAACGTCACGTACCGTCAATCCTCGAGAGGGCTTACCTGTCCTGGGCTTCTTAGGTTGATAAGAAGGAGGGTAAATCGAAAGGGGAGGGTTAATTAATGGACTTACGGTACACACATTGTAGAAGAAAATTTCATAAGAAATTTAGTTCTTAGCCCAAGCAGCAAGTAAACACTCATTAAAGGTTCGTGAATGTTGATAAATTTCTCACATTACAGCACGTTTCAGAAAACAACCGAATGCCACTGTTTGCCTTGACATACTGATCATCTGTCCAGCAAATCATATAAGTTTTCGAAACTAAGTACATTGTCAGAACTTTGTAGTTTTTATCGTTTCGCGACAAAAACGTCAAAGTCTTGATTTTCTTAAATAAAAACATAACGACAGTTTAAAATAAATATTGTGACGAGAACACCAATAGTTTTTTGCACCCTAACAGAAAAATTTGTAGTTTGACGTTTGGTATATAGTAATGAGATTATTTAATCATGGTTTACATTTTAGATGCCACATCCAATGGCACCCATAATTTTGTGACACCATTCCCATATTTGTTAAATAACGGAATAGTCGTGAAATTTTAATCCGAATAATCGAATAGCAAAGTTCTGCTGAACAGTCCTAATACAGAGTGGAACGCCATATTAGTGCTTAGGCGACAGCTGTAACAAAACAGTTGCAGACGATTGCTTCTTAACCATTGACTCAGAAGCTTAGCCAAAATGGGAGCGTTGGGGCCAGGAGCGTTGGGGCCAGGAGGCTTCATTCTTGGGTATGCTTTCTGATCAATCTATTTAACCTGTTTTTCTCACATTTCTCCTGTTTTTGTGCGAATATCATGGACAATTATTGTCAAGAATAGCTAAAAGTGTGCCCCAGTGTGTGAATATTCATGGATACGCCAATGTATGTAGCTGTGTATGTAAGTTAAATTGACACGCACTAACGTTCACAATATTATATCTTAGAACGACACTTCTAGTATGGTCGCTGATTTAGATCAAACATTTCCTGATGTGTCAAGTTATTTATCTTTATGGAGTTCATGGAAACCATGACTTTTAGTGACATGCAGATTATGGTGGTTCACTTTCATTTTACTATACACACCTCCCCTAACATTTTATGTGTTTCTCTGTTGTATATCTCTTTGCTACACTTATTAAATACTTTAAATTAATTATAATAATACGTTCACATTTTTAATTACTGCTTTACTTACATTTAAATTAAGTGTACTTTCGCTAGGCTAGGATCTAGAAAATTCTCAAATGGGTAGTTCCCCTCTGTAGATGCTCATAAAAGGTGCATTTAATGTACACTTTCTTTTAAATATCACATATTGTCGTGCATACTGACGCCGTGAGAAGTAGTGACGTACAGTCAATAGAGTGGGAAGGTATTCTAGAAGGTAGTGTTTAGCTCATTAACATGTCTAATAGTTTCGTGCGTACCAGTTGACGGTTGCACAATGTATTTACAATGCAAATCAATGAGATGTGGAAGGAAAGGAGAGTGGATGTCAGTTATTCTGATTTTATCATAAAGAGAAGCTTGAGGGAATTAGTGCTTTTTGACATACAACTCCTTCTTTGGAGAGAATGCTACTCAAAAATAAATTTTTGAGTGCCAAGTAATGAAATAATGTACAAGGCATAGATCGATGCATTTTTACGCAAAATAACGCCGATAAACTTATCAACACGAAGACGACAAACGCAGCAACAGCAGAGCCAGAGTCTTCTTGACTTCGTTTGGAATCCCTGAATAAAAAGGAACAAATAGGAAAGAATTCTTTGCTCTAAAGAGTTGTTTACGAATGTTCAGTTCAGTAAGTAGACAGCAGTCAAATGAAATTACATTCAGTAGTCAAGTAAACACATGAAATACCATCTAATCGACACCGTATAAGACAAAATTTCTTACTTGAACCGGAAACGGATGTTCTGCTCTACTTGGTAATTCAAAATTTTCATCGGTAATTACGATTGCTTTGAAAAGTTTTAACTCTATTTTTATTGCTGTTATCAGGGGGATATTTTATGTACAATTGTTATTGATCAGCGGCTTCCTGCTATCGTTATTTGCAATTTGAGTTACTTATGTCGAAAATGTAGGCTCATTAATCAATCGAAGTAATCTCTCCTGTTTTATATTAAAGCTAACTACGTTTTTGAATTAGTTTAAATAAAGGCTTGAACGATGTTTTGGGCAAAAATTGTGGCCAACCAGGTTTTCTTACTAACACGAACAATTGAATTTTTCTAGAAAAACCAGTTGGATGCTCAATTTATTTCAACTTTTGACGAAAGACTCGTCAGAAAGCCTGCGTTCCCCTACGCAGATATATTTTTAACTTCTTAACACATAAATAAGGAGTTGAATTCACAACAGTAATGAAGCAGATTGTCAAAGAACGTCTATACAATAATTTAAATGAAACATCGTGCTAACAGTAGTTTTAGAATGAAAGTTGAATTTTTCAAGGCGACCTTAGTTGCCAGTAAAAACTTCGTTAACAAGTAATTATGGTCGAACGCGAGTTTGGCTATTTACGGTTTAAGGTCGTATTCTTTTGTACAGAGAGAATTGAAAAATACACTGCAAGCCTCTTCGGTGTATCATACAATGACAATATTTGACATATTCTGCACATGCGCAGTATTTCATATCCATAGTTTAAAAGCCGTATGGCTATTAAAAATAAATAAGTTAAAATAAATGCCGTCGGCATCAAGTTAAGTTAAGTGAAGCGAGGACACGTTGACAGTGCAATGTTATACACTTCATAACCTGAGCGAAGGAAAAACATAACAAACTTGAGATTATACTTCCTTGACTTGCTGGCTTTTGCTTCTGAGAAGCGGAACTGCTTCGTAAAGCGTTGATTATCAACAATTCCGACCTGAATTTCATAATCAACATTCACACCCAAACAAACGAAAATCACTTATTTCATTTCCATGTCTCAGTTATGATCTATGGAGGTGTGTCAAAAGTATAGCGGAAGTTTAGTATAAAACATTCCCATTCACTCTGTGAGGATGTTATCTGTTATTGTTTTCTTAATTCGAAGTCAGACGTTGACCACAAGCAAATTTTTTTATCTTACTACGTTCACAGTTTCGGCTACAGCCGTCTAAGTACGTTAAGATATTAAAGTACTTTCCTGTATCCATTGGTTATCTAATACATATTATTGATATGAATGGTTCAAACGACCCCATCACATAAACTTGCTTAACAATCCAATAATTTCAGTGCTCAAGACTTCAGTAACAAGTAACGAATGTCCTTCTTAATAAGCTTTAGCAGAGTGACGCTCGCCTGTTTTTACATCAACATTTCTATGCACGAATGAGCCAGAAAGAGACTAGATACAAAAAATACAACTCACATTATCAAGGTACAAAATTATAAACAAATTTATTTTACATCGTCTATAGCATCTGCTAACATCTTAATCTCTGAAAGAATGCAAGTAGGTTGCTAGTGTGTAGGGGCGAAAGTGCTAACTTTGAAAGCTTTTTTAGGATCAAATATCTCAGTACTGAACTTTTTAAAATTTCTGATAAGCCGAACACTACTTCCTTAGACATCAATTTTTCATACAAAACCATGTAACAAAGAAATGAACTTAAATTTGGTTAATTACTGTAACCGGTTCTTTCAGGTATTCCTGCACACCATTGATAACTAACGCATTCACCAGACTGAAAAAACTGTAGTGTTCGTAATTACAAAAAATATGAAGAACAAGAATGTTGACACCCTTAGTCAGTAATGTAAAGTACAGTCTGAATCGATCTAATTTAGTTACGAAAGTTTCATTCAATAGCTTGGATTAACTGGCACATATTTTTCTGCCCTTTATCTAAGATACTACGTGACGTTTTAGAGATTACTGTGGTACTCAACAAATAAAAAGGTGGTCTCAAAAATGTCCTGTTGTTAGTACTTATCGGCTCATTCTTTAAATAGCTGAATGTCAACATTCCGTTGACCAAAATAAAGGAAATCAAATCTGTGAAGTCAAGACCTCCAGCTTTCGTAGCAGATACTCTTCCAACTGATTAACCAACGTTTTGCGTTTCTATTGTAAAAACTTCGTGTTATAATAGTACATAGGTAATGTTGTTGCACAACAAACTCAGTTGTATTCAACACCTGGCTAGGTGTGCTTTTAATGTAATATCTCGAACACCTTTGTTTGTTATTGAGCCACTATGCATCGTCGTCATGAAGCGAAGTAAGATAATCCTGAGTATGCTCGATACTATTCGTATTTGTTTTGTAAGCATAGACCCACACGCAAACTAACTTGAAATAATTTATCAGATAATCGTCTGTATTTTTTATTAGCGTATAAACAAACAGTGCAAGTAAACTAAATTGTAACCACCATTTTAAAAATTTAATTTTTGAATTATGCTCGCGAACAAATACACGAATACGCACTAAGTGATACAAAGAGCATTCACATTGCTTAAAACCTCTCTCGCATAAGCCTTGCTTAAGTTGACGAACATTTGTGTTTTACATAGTTTTAAATTCACACCTTTTAAATTCACACCCACGACGTATTTCATGACACTCGTATTCACAAAATCTGTCCTTTCTCGCCTGAACATAACAATGCACAAGAGATGTCCAAAGTGCAATAGGACGCCCCAGGCGTCCCACACCTTTTCAGTTACCCTCAAGAGCCAACCAACCTCACAGTAGAAGATCTATGGGATAAACCTCCGGACAACACAGCCTTAATTGGATTCGCGCGGCAATAACAGCGGCAACAACGCTGATATTCTTTTCCTTGCAAAGTACAACTCTACTTACCAATAGTGCTGGACGAGCAAGATTTTACACGACCGAGAGAGCTTTTGTGAAATCGTAGATGACTAATCACTCCGCTGATGAATAATCATGATTACGACAACCACAAAAAAGTTAGTTGGTAGGTTTGAAGTACGTTCTCCCGACCCAAACGAGAAAACCAATTTTGTCATGGCTATTCCTAGTTTCCAGTGCGCTTTTAGGAGGCTGTGTATTACGTTCGCCAAATCATCTGTCTTTTATTCAAATCCGTGAACAACTTATTGCAGGCTTCAAACTTCATGAAGCGAAGACCAAACATTCTTGCTTTAAAAAAGAGTGTCGTGCTTACTTAAAGCACCTGTGCATTTATTAGCCGTAAATAATTCCAATGAAAATCAACCAAAACTCGGAGTCCCCTGCGATGCCCAGTTTCTATTTTTCTCCATTCCCCGACATTTTTCCCACCAGCTTATCCATAAATGTATGCAATCAGAGTTGAAACCATGTCCAATGATAATGTATAATAAGCTCTGTTATGCATAAGTGGATGAGGCACTGAAAACAATAAGTGAAAAGTAGGTCAGTCATGAATATATGTACCGGTCGTCTATTGTCAATTTGTACAAAATTGCATACGGCATATAGCTACATTTCCATTTTACAACGAGAAAGTCGGCCTTCCAGCTGAGAATTTCCTCGGAAAACACGTCAACCAGTACTTATTGTATGGGTCAACATATTTGGAATCTGTAATCTGTTGTGAAAAGGAACAAATCGACCAGAATGAAATACTATTGATAACACATAATATCATTTTAGGTACGTACAACGGCAGATGAATGATGAATGATACTCAATGATGACTTACTGTCGTGAAGATATGTTTAATTTTGGGTATGTCTTGACCATTGTGAGACAACTTTCGATAAATCAACCAAAGAACACAAGAGAGACGTAAATATTTGAACAAAAATGTAAAAATCATTATGTTATTTAGAGTGTAGTTGTACTCACTTACGTTAAAAGAATGTACTAGAATCGTTCGTGCTGCTGTTTGTTGGATTTAACAGACTCCAAATACAGTTTATCTTAAGTTATAGCTAATGCTTTGATGTACACTCAGGATTACAAAACACGCAAACAATTGAGATATTGTTAGAAAATAAAAAAAGTTCTTTCCTTTGTTAACTTAACCATGTTACAAAGGGTAATTTTTTAATTTCGACTAATTGTGGTAAGAGATCGAGGATCTAGCCCGAAGAGGAAAGATGGATGCCATGTACCATAAAGCGAAGCAGCTGTTAGTTTGGATTGAGAAGAAGCCATGGAACCAGAGAAGCCATTGCCGTACTGCATGTCTTGTGTGAAAGAAGCATCGAATTTCAGCAGGATGTGTAGTGTGTTTTGTCGACTTTGAAAAAGCTTTCGACAAGGTCAACTGGTCAAAACTGAAGGGATTCTTGCAGGAGATCGGCATAGACCGGAGAGAGAGAGGGTTGATAGCAGGGCTGTACGTGAAGCAAACAGCTTCTGTCCGAACACATTCAGGTGTGACAGACGCAGCAGATATTATGAGAGGCGTTTGTGAAGGATGTCTCGTCTCACCTTTGCTATTCAAGATCTATGCAGAGTCTAACATTCATGCTAAGGGAAGAACTTGACACTGTTGATGAGGGAGTTAATGTCGGTGTAGAACTTGTGAAGTCCATAAGATTTGCAGATGATCAGGCAATGGTAGCAAGCACAGAGCAAGGATTGCTGAAATTGATGGAGTGCACCAATTAAGTTGTAAATGAATATGGGATGTGGATCAGCATCAAGAAGACGGAGGCATGCAGATAGGAAGACAACGGAAACAAGCAAACATTATAGTAGAAGGTCAGCAACTGGAGCATCAAGTCCTGCAGTTCAGTTACTTAGGCAGCATCATATGGGATGATCGCTATAGTGAAAAGAAAATCAAGGCAAGAGTGACAATGGCAAAGGCAGCTTTTGAGAAGCAGAAGAAGCTATTCACAAGCAGCCTTGACTTGCAGTTAAGGAAGAGAATGGTGCATAGCTAGTCTGGGATGTTCTGCTATACGGAGCCGAGACCTGGAATATTAGGAAGGCTGAAAGGAAAATAATTGATGCCTTAGAGATGTGGATCTGGAGAAGAATGGAAAGGATAAAGTGGTCAGATCGAGTCGCCAATGAAGCTATGCTGTTAAAGATTGGTGAAGCTAGCTGAGACAATCCACATGAGGAAAAAGAGCTTTGTAGATCCTGCTTTGAGGCATGACAGCTTGTTAAAGGATGTCCTCGAGAGATGGTTTGAAGGCAAAAGACCAAGAGGAAGAAAGATATTCATGATGATGGATGACATAACGGGTGAGAGGTGTTATGAAGAGATGAAGAGAGCAGCAGAGGTGCGTGAGGTTTGGAGGAAATAACATGTGGGACCTGCCTAAAAGGCAGAATACCTATGATCAAAATCAGAATTGTTTTCAAAACTCGGCCAGGAGTCCAATTCACATACTGTCCCTCCATCCAGAATACATTCAAAGTCCATTTGGCCGCTTTCTTGGCTATCTACACGGGAGGTCACTAACAAAAGGCTCCTCCCGCTCATATACTAGGGCCTTAAGCAAACCATGACGCCTGTACCTGAGACGTCAACATCCACATCAAGGGTCTGGGTCTAGCAAAGGAATTACACGTGGCTTACTGCAATTCCATAGTTTTGTAGTCTAGTTTGAAAATGAAAGAATAACCAATGTAACATAAGGCAAATTCTACCTGAAAATAAAATGATTGTGAATACATTCGCGATCTGCAGTAGTCACCCGCTGTGGAATGAAAACTGTGTAGGTTAAGGTTTCTCAAAGCGAAATACTTTGCAATACCTACGACGAATTTTCATAGCAAAATACTGTCTACTGGTTTTCGACTTCTTTGGAACAGATCCAGAACTTAAGCACGACAAAAAAACCTATGAAACATTGATTATTAACAACTGCAGCGCCCTCTCAAGCAGTAAGTGTGGACACCGTGTAACGTATGTGGGAGACTGCACAAATGTCCAATACGAGATATTCACTTTCAATTCAAAAATGGCAAAATAGATCAAAAAAAGGATAATACAAGAGGCAATAACAGAGATTAGAGAGAAAAGGCATCGACCAGGTAAGGAAAGTATCGCACGTCTAGTAATCACGCGGCATGGCCTATAATTTAAGTGAGACTCGCTTGGATGCAACAGTGAAATACCCAGATGTCAGCATAAACGATTACAGAATTTATAGAAATGATCGCATTGCTAATGGCGGGTGTGTGGCAATTAATGTCAAAGGAGGTTTGCCCGAACCTCTTCTAAGAATCAAAAGCAATGAATTAGAGCTATTGGCACTTAAATTTCACCGAATCATGGAAAGCCTTTTTTATTGTATGCTGGTACAGGTTAATTTGACGGTATTGCTTGATCTGAAAAAAAACATTCGTCATCGTTGACCAAGATCTTGCTTGAAAAATTAGAAGCACATCCGGAATCCGAGAATTAGCAGGCAACTGGTTCTGATCATATCTACAAAGCAGACAACTATACTGCAAGCTTCACTGTTGTGAGTCAAGGGCTAGGACTGTCACATGCGGAATTCCCCAAGGATCCTGTTTGAGCCCTCTCCTGTTCATAGTGTATCTAAATGACTTTAAAAAGTGTTTGAAAGCATCAAAGGTTGCCATGTATGCTGTTGATACCCAAGCATTGTTGTAATATTCTAGAGTCGATGAGTTGGTTCGGAAAGCCCAAGATGAATTAGATAACATCTCTAAGTGGATTAGACTGAATAAACTAAGTGCTAATCCACAAAATACAGAATATATGCTTATAGACCACTCAAAGATAAGTGATATGATAACCGAACAAGAAAAACTGCAATTAAATGGCTCAGAAATAAAACGAGTAAAGAAAATGAAATCATCGGGAGTAATTATCGATCAAGGACTCAATTGGGAGGACCAATTTAAAGCTATCAAGGCGAAATTACGCGGGGGCCTTGCTTCCTTCAAAAATCTAAAAAGCATTGTTTCGCAATCCCAACTAAGCAATGTCTATTGCACCCTCATAGAGAGTCATATAAGATACGCTGATGTCAAATGGGAAAGAGTATTAAACTCCAAAATGGATTCTACAATGTTTTCAAGACAAAACCATTTCATTAATTGAAAATACCAGGAAAAGGGATGACTGGTTGAAAAAAAAGCTATACAACTTACGCTTGATTGATCAGTCATGACATATAAGATCATGAACAGGCTATGTCCAGAAAGTCTTTGGAAAAATTTCAACTGAGACGTCATTATTCTGAATACAAGGTTTTGTGAGAATCTTCATATTCCAAAGTTAAATTTAGAACATTCTATAGTGAAATTTTCTTACACAGCTCTCAAGGCTTGGAATGAGATTCCTATGAATATTAAGGAGTTCCCTACCTTGTATCAATATAAAAACAATTATTTACAAAATAGCTGCTGAAGGTTTTTTGTGTATAAACAATAAGAAAATGAAAAATGAAAACCCCGATACGGGTCTTTGCCACTCGTCCTCAAAGTGGAATTCCTCTCTTCGACGTTCACTTGGCAAGGTGGAGAAGCTGTATGGAGAACCAGCGAAGCCGAGGGTCAAGAGAGAGTAAAAAGGCGTACGTTTTACTCGGTTTGTAATGTTTTATGTGTCTTACAATAACCCCTAGCTTTCAGAAGCAAGATTTAAAGTTTATACACAAGCTGCGACTGACATTTTGATAGAATTCTTAGGAATTATGCCCAATTTTCATTCCTTTTTCAGTACAAGAGTTTTTGTCCTCAAATCGTCAAATTTCTGGGAGTCTACTCTTGTATACTGGAGTCAAATAATCAAAAAAAGTAAAGGATCATTTTGCCTCAATCTCCCTAAGATCAGTTTTTTAATGTATACACTAAATGTGTTTCAATTTTTTCACCGCCAATGAAATGGACAGATAAAATGGATATTCTATTCCTGCGAGAAATCCTAGCCAAAGACCAACTTAAACCAAAAAGTAAAGAAAGGGGCCAAATATGGAAGAGATAGTTCGTAATTTGAATTCTTTGAAATAACCGATATTTAATGTCAATGAAACGTCACTGAGGAACAGATATAATCTTTAAGAAAAAAGGTTCAAAGCAAAGGAGGCAGAGGAGGCAGAAGAGAGGTGCATCAGGAATTTCACTTGATGTAACTGAACTTGACCAAGCCATGCAAGACATTATAGAGAAAATGGAAGAAGGCCAAAACAGCTATGCAAAAAATCAGCCAAGAGAAGAAACAAAGGAAAACAGGGAGAGAAAATCAGCAGATGAAATGCGTCGACAGTCACTGGAAACATGTGCAGAATCAACGAAAAGAAAAGCAATGGAAAAAGGAAAATGGTAAGCCTCCTAAACGTGCAAGAGCTTCAGGATTAACGACATTACAATAGCTCAAGGAAAGTGCTCAACAAATGAGTGCAATGAAGCAATTGAAATTTGAAATGCAGCAATTAAATCAACACAAGGAAGAACAAAATAATATGGTGAAATTGTTGCACCAACAATTTGAAGATCAAAAAAAGGAGCGTCATCAGCAGTTGCTGCAGCAGGAACAATTACAGACTGCCATGCTTCAAGCACAACAGCAGAAGGCAGAAATGCAACAGCAGCAAACGGAAGCCTTCATGACTTTTATCCAAAAACTGAGTGACAAAATGATGTGTTATCAATAAATGTTTAAGAAAACAGTCTGCAGTTCTTGCTCAGTTAAGTTTCTGCATGGCTATCAACTAATTATTATAAAATTTAAATGGCAATGAAAATTCTTATAATAAAAAATGAAACTAATCTTTCTGTTTTCTGCATGTGTTAAAAAGCTGGAATCTTGACTTGCAATGAAGTTGGAGTCAGACAAAACGTCTTCAGAACTTTAAATCTTTATATAAAGGACTCTAACAGTTTAGTTTCCTCCAAAATTTAGCCAAATTCTAGACATGATAAAAAAGCAAGTAGAAATTTCTTAACACAAGTTAATGTGGTCACGATTTGCATGAAATCTGTATCTTAATACATAGATTTAGATTTATATGAAAGTCACTGACAATGCAAACATTTTGGTCCATATTACAAGGTCTAATGTTTTCAAATATAGTCTCTTTTAGATCAGCTGTCTTTTTGTGCTATACAAAATAGTTTCATAGAATAAATTATCAATTACTTGGGGATCAACACCAAAAAAGCCTGCAGCTAAATTGTGGTATAAGCACGTTTTACAAGTGATGGAAATTTTTGCAAATGGGCTCAGACCAACCATAAAATTCTTCTTAAAATCCATAAAAATAAATTGCTGATAATGTCTCACGGGAAATACCCATTCAACTGATACACGGTCTTTGCTAACTGATTTATTATAACCCTTCTCGTCATCCGTCAAGCTAACACCCTTAAATGGTCCCTGCAAGTGGGCTCGAAGTGGATATGCCAGGTCTGCCAGGTAAAAGTCTGCAAATTTGTTGCTGGTAGCCAAAGCTGGACAAAAGAAGACAACAGGTTACGGTGATTGTGTTCGTCACGGTATTTGAAACTAAACAAAGTTCCTGAACAGATCGCCCAAAATGGGGAATCGTACCGCTGTATCTTCAAGGATAAGCAAAGCGTTCTAAAAAGATACACAGTCCCTCAATTCCATGCATTTTTGTGCGATTATAGCAAGTTAACGTATCTGGTATTCCCAATACATCTTGCAGTAGATAGTGATCATTTTTCAGAAAAAGAAATTCGGCTTGACATTCTAAGCCTGTCAGCTTATCCAAATCAAAACTGTCGTACTTCCAGTATGGCAATTTCATATAAAATGACTGATTTATATTATAAAGAAGCAAAAATTCCGATGATGATGAGCAAATAACAAGCAATTTCTTACATCCCCAAAATTTGGCATATTCGCTAAAAATTTCAACTGATCTGATTTGCACCGATATGTTGACGAAAAGGTAAGCCTAGTTTCTGCTGGTCACGTCGACGTTGTCTCCAAATTCCGGCGGTTAACTAAAGCTAACCCTGAGACGACAGCGTCCTTGTTCCAGTCCCCATTGTCGTCGATGTTGACGTCGACGTTCTCATGTCGTGTCGTTCTTAAAATCTTTACTACTTAGGGACACTATTTCTTGTTTTTCGTGTTGTTGCCTTCGTAGAGGAGGATATGACTTTACTGTTGTAAGTTCGTTCGTTCATTTGTTAGAAGGATTACTTATTTGATGTTATATATAGCAGACTTTCAGGCAAATATGAGTGCACGGAGAACAATGAAAGCAACACCATTACATGAAAACGGGAATCACTTACATCCACTGCTCCAAGGCGTCCATATCCTGTTAAGGGCTACATATTCACTTGGAGTATAGGTGGTGATAACATTTCAAGCGTATCTTCGCCAAGGCTAATCAGCAATGGTACTAAAGATTACAATTAAACATAAACGTTACAAGGCGTTAAACTTGTAGACTACGAGTCTAATACGCCATTAAACTAAAAAGAATTGTATATTAACATGTTCACGTTTTGGCGACTGATAAATGCGGGTGTACTTGAGAGAACAATCCTAAATGGGTACAGATTCCAGGCCAAAGAAGCAAATGATTAAAGCCCAAGATATCACCTCAATTGTTTGAATGATCAATTCATCAAAGCTTGTTTCAATGTGAAAGGGACTAGTGTAATGCAAAAGGTGGTATCAATATAGTTTATACTTCTTTAAAGAAACGGCGTGAAGATATTTTAGCACCATACTACTTACTAATCAGTCATTAATTAAGACAATTTCAAAGATTAGTTTTAACATTTAAGCTGATTGCCATGTTTCGAAAACCGTCAAGTACTCCAAGATAGTGACAGTAAAGATCAATATGTTTAAAAATATTCCGCTAGACTCCCCACAAAAAGCTCAAGTAAGAATGCATTTGAAACTAGTGATGCTTGGTCATACCATTTCAAAGGGAAGAAAAGTTAAATAACGGAAGGTAACATATAACTTACTACATGGTTTCTTTGACATTTGGGGTAACGACTAACCCATATCAAAAACGAAACTTGTCCACACTTGGCACCCCTTTAACGAAATCCTTTAGCAACAAAACTCCAAACAACGACTGAAATACAAATAATTCGGAATAGTTTTGATTGCCTGTGGTTTTACAATTGAAGTAATGCTGTGCAAATTCTCATTTTTACCTTTGGCAGACAGATGGTAAAGTCGTGAAATGAGGAGCGGAAATCCAAAGAGACGAACATAACAACGGACACGACCATGAGTTTAAATTTTGCCTTCATAATTCCCACTGTGTCACAGCAAAATTGCAGTAGCTGTGTGACTTTCTATTTTCGGTCAAACTCAAAATATAGGTGTGTCATGACTCACAGGATCAATAAGTAAAGCACTTCCAACAGACGGCGGATTAATTCAAATCAACTCATGCCTATCATTGTTTTCCCTACAGCATGAGTAACTTGCATGTCGTGCATGATAAAACTTATGGAAAATTAACGAACCACCTGCCCTAATTGTAAATGAAATTTAACTTTGGCCAGAAGGAAAGTTTCCAAGTTCGAACTTCACTCAAGCCAACATGAAAAGATATGTCATCATTGCAATAGGTCAATGTAAATTTTGAGGTTTTAATGTACTTTAATATGCTTAATACTATCTCTCCTTGTAACAATGTTGTTTTCAGAGCATGATAAGGATTCACAGTTATGCTGGTACTCCGAATTATCATTCACCAACGTTTGTGTAACTTTTAAAGTGCAATGTGCACTTCGGCAAAGGGAGCAGTTTACAGAGCTTGATAAGAAATTTATGTTGAAACGAAGGGATAGTGAAACAAGTATTGGGTCAAAACAGCCCCGTTTTCAATGGAGACACCGTAGCCTCGGTTTCGTATTCGTATCTATTTGTAAGTAAATTAAAAATAGGCGTGATTTTGTTCTTCATCTTAAGGTTACATTATCAACTAAATAACACTAAGACCTTGAAATATATCTACGCAGTAATAAAGTTTTGCATATATTTGAATCTGAAATCTCTCTCTTGCCGTACCACTCTTTGGATTACATTGAGTAGCCCCCAATGAGAACTTGAGAGAAGATCACTATATACTAAACTTTAGATGACAATTTGTGTCTTATGGTGGGTGTGATGCGTCTACTGTGTTGGCAAGGTGCCTGAGTGCTCTGCACCTCTCGCTTTCAGCTCTCATCGCTGATTAGCAGCATTGCAAAAAGGGAAGCCGAGTGCGTAAATCTTCCCCGTCAGTACATAGCCTCTAACAAGCCCTTGTAGAGCCTCCACGCTGGTGACACATGGTAACCAGGTGCCTTACGGCCCTGGCCTGATTCTTCAAGGACTCGGACGAGGTCTGGCCCCAAGATATGCGACAGGTATGACCCACGGACACGCCCTACTGCCCATGAACCAGGCTCCCAGCTGTGGGTGAAACAGTGGCGCTGCCTAGCATAAGCCTCGGGAGAGGAAAAGGCTAGGGAGTAAACACCGACAGAAATCACCCACTGCCTTGTGGGTACTGCCCCCGTGGCAAAGGCTGGAGGACGGCAACCTCGACCACAAACCAGGAGGGGTGACTCCTACAGGCAAGTGCCGATAGACTGGTGTCTTGGCAGCCACCTGCAGTCGAGGATGAAGCCTGATCGTCCTGCCACCGAGAAACTCTGTCCACGGTCAAGATACGGGTCTGAAGATTGCACACCCTCTTACTCTTTCAACACCTGTGCGGGTTTGATGTCCTCACCAAACCAACCCTACAAAAAGTCCCACGGCGATGGCTGAACAGTGGTGGCAGTTGGCACTTGATCAGTGCTGGCTCTTAGCTGGTCAGCTGTATGTCGGGCGGCGGAGGAGAATATGTTCGTTCTCCACTGGGACTAGACAGCAGAGGAGTTCCGCGTCAACCTCCGCGACTAAGCAGTCCTCTCCAGGACTCTACTGCTTACCATCAATCGAGAGAGGGGCGTAGAAATGGTCGCCTAAAAATTGTCTACCTCACAACCAGTCCGAATGGGTTTCCATGCTCATCGGACCATCCCCTAATGTGGCCGAAAGAAAAGAAAAAGACACCAACTAAAAGTCTCCACGTGGAATGTCCGTAACATGCTCGACTCCAAAACTCAATCAGACAGACCGGCTAGGCGCACTGTTCTCATTGCTCTGGAGCTTGCGAGATACAATATTGACATCGCAGCCTTGGCTGAGACCAGACACCCGGGTGAAGGCAGTCTAACTGAAGGGCAAGGTGGTTACACCTTCTACTAGAGGGAAATCCCACACCAAGAGCGTAGTCTCCATGGGGTCAGTTTTGCCATCAAGAACCGCCTCGCAAATGTGCTTGAAGACACACCCAATGGTGTGTCAGAATGCATTATGAGAATGAGAGTTCCTCTGACCAGTTCCAGGTACGCTAAGGTCTTCAGCTGCTATGCTCTAACACTAGACAGAGGAGGTCAAAGTCACCTTCTATGAGTAACCGGATGCTGAGCTGCACTGACACCACACCGCTAGACAAACTGATAGTGCTGGGCGACTTGAATGCTCGAGTGGGCTGCTCGCATCAGCCTGGGCTGGAGTCACCGGCAGACATGTCGTTGGCAAGGTAAATGACAATGGCCATCGTCTGCTCTCCCTCTGCTCGCAGGAAGAAGTAGTCATCACCAACACTATCTTAAAGACTAAGACAATCTACAAAGGAAGATGGATGCACCCCACTCCAAGCAGTGGCACATGTTGGACTACGTCCCTGTATGACAGCGAAACCGAAGTGAGGTGCTACTCACTAGGGCAATGCATGGGGCAGGGTACTGGACAGAGCATCGACTAGCGAGGGCTTGCCTATCCCTTCGCACTCGGCCACCAATAAGGAAAAGAGCCGTTTCACGGAAGCTCAACTGTCACTCCCTTAAAAGTCCAGACGTAAAGGCAACACTTCCTGCGGCCATCGAACAGCGACTGCACATGGCTGCTGCTGTAGAGGACTCCTCAGACTGTGTGTGCCAAGAGTGGAATGACTTTGCTGTACTGAGTGCGGCCGAAGTTGTTCTTGGCTTTTCTAAAAGGAGGGACAAGAACTGGTTTGGCGACAACAACGAGGGAGTACTTTGATACGGTCAACAGAGAGATGCTTTGGCTGATACTGCAGCAGTCTGGGTGTCCTTCAAAATTCACTGCTCAACATATACTCAACATTCATGATGGCATGAAAGCCAGTCTTATAGTAGGTGGTGAAGGGACCTTGCAGTTTGACCTCAAGCTCGGAGTGAAGCAAGGATGTGTGATAGCCCTAGCGCTATTTGACATCTGCCTTGCTGCAACCATCAACCTCTTCCGGGGGATATTCCCACAAGGTCATGGTGTGAGGCTGGTGTACCGACTGGATGAAAGTCCCTTCAACCTCCGGCGCCTGCAAGCCACCAGGAAAGTTTCCCGTGATGAAGTTTTTGAGCTTCAGTATTCTGACGATTGCGTTCTGTTAGCCCACTCCCCTGAATCCCTTCAGGAAGCGCTGAATATAATCTATGACATATATAAGGGCTTAGGCCTAATCATCGACACAACCAAAACAGAAGTGATGTACCAGTGGTCTGATGCTGCGCACTGCACAAATCTTTCGAAGTATTCTAGCTGTTCCCAACAAGGCTGTCTTTGAACAACACTAACACCAATTTCAATCCCTAGTTTTTCCATCCATCCATTAAAACATTTGCTTCCACAGCCCATAGCACCGACAACTACTGGCACAACTTGCACCTTTTTTAACGACCAGAGCCTTATCAGTTCCCTCTTTATGTTTGGGTACTTTTCAACTTTTTCAACTTCTTTGTCGTGCACTCTATCATCTCCTGGAACAGCAACATCAATAACAACGCACGATTTCGTCTTTTTCTCTACCAATATCAAATCAGGTCTCCTAGCTTCAATGATGTTGTCACACTGGATGTTGATGTCCCATAA
>JANTCA010043735.1:0-19101 GCA_024741275.1 Chironex yamaguchii
CCCTGACTAACCAAATGTGGGGATGGCCAATAGCTATTTTGAAGTAAATATAGCTTGCTTTTTTCTTAGAACATATAAAAATAAATAATATGAACACATTTATACTTAAAATATCAGAATGCAATGATTGTTAGTCACAACAACTAATTTGTGTCCACAATTAGCACCAATAAATGCTCTTGCTGACAGCACCAATATCACATTTTTCATTATGTTCCACCCAGCTGTTGCTCTGTTTGCAGCAAGAAAACTTCTCTGTATTAGTTTTCACTTCAATGGGCCTACTCCTTCAACAATCATACAGGCAATATCAAATATCATTGCACTGTCACTCCAGGTTTTGGATGCATCACAAACTGAGTATTGCAGCGATTACTACATTGAATACCAATGCCTTAAAAGATAGAGTGGGTACAAATGATTTCATACATAAAGATACTTAAATCATTTGCTGTTTATAAAATTAAAGTTTTGCTTTAAATACTTTAAAATCATAAAAACATATGGCATAAATAACAGACATTTTTAGACCAAAAATGTCATAAAATGTCTAGGGTACCTCACCATAAGCTTAACAACACCAAGATAACTCACATTTAAAGAGAAAGTAAGATTAAATTGATGCGTAAAATGACACAATAAAGGACTACAAAAATTGATAAACAACAATAGTAGGCAACTAAATGGTAATAAACTTACTTCTCTGCTTTGTTGGGAGATTAAAAACATTCAGATTTAGCAACTTTGGCCATACTTTGCACCTCAGATCATTGTTCACCAGTCCTTCTGGTGATATAGCTAACTCTCTGAGAAGTGAAACATCAACTGGATCGCTATCCAAAGCTCTATTTATTTTTCTGACTTTTTCTTTTGCAAACGAATCTTTTATGCAATGAAGAAAAAGATACAGGAAATGAAATCAAATAGTCTAAAATGTTATTGCTTATTTACAATGCCACTGTGACAAAAAAAAATAGCAATTTGAATATAAATCATGGCAGTGATGGCATAAATTTACTTAGTAAAGTAAAATGGTTTTTAAAACCACCATATTTGTAACATTGTTATGGAATGCTATAATGGCCATTATTGTCTAGTAAATATGATTGAATTTCTTGTATATAGTTTTAAATCCTTAAAACATAAAATACTAAAACTGATTGTTACATTTGAATAACCTTTCACAAGAATATTTACAGTTTAAACTATCTTTAATCAGTCAACATCAATGGATTTTATTCACCTGGCGTCTTAACAAGTGCAGGTAAGTTGTAATGGGGGCAAATGTTGGCATAGAAAAACGAGCAAGTTTTATAGAGCCAAGGAAAATTAGATCCACTAGTTACTAAAGCTACTTAGGTAGAGCTCGAGCATACTAAGCAAGTCAGTTAACCTCAGTTATACAACTTTCTCTTTCCCCTTGAGCTATAAGAATATCTCCCTGGTTGGGCTTACCTTTCACCGGGGGCGGGCCCGGGGGCTTTTCCGTCAGCGACCTGCTTCCTCTGCGGTTCCTTGGTTGCTTTGACATTTCTCACGGGCGTCCCCAAAACTGATCACATTGACCATTTTCGCCCTCGTCACGTATCTAAACAGCGTGGCTTTGATACATCTTATCCAGCCACGTAGTATCCGTTAACTTAGCAACAAATAATGAGGAACAACAATTAATTTTCAAATTATGAATTTGAAAAGGCAGGTGCTAATGTTCTCATAGGATTTTGTTTTAAGAATTTCAAGAAATGACCATCGCATCAGAACATCTAGCTAGCATGATAAACGCCAATAAACAATTTCTGTAAACTGAACAGGTTTCCAAACATCCAACGATCACAGCACAAATTGGTACAAGGAAAGTCGTCAGGCTTTGGCGATTATCGTATCATGTTTCTTTGGTCAATCAAACAGCACAACATTTTGTTAATTAAAACCGTTGTCCTTGACTGAAAGTAGCACCAGAATCCAAATGACAGTTAACTGATTTCTTACTGTGGTATAAGGCAAGCCCTAGACAAACCTACGACACTTGACTCCTATTTCGGAGAAGTCCATATCACTCACAGAAAAATTCGCGGAATTCAATAGGCTATTGCTTATGCCATAAAATCAGCACTGTGCTGGAAAAAGAATCAAAGTTTGAAAATCACCATCGACACTGTCGGTTTCTTTAGCTCGATGTGTTTGAAACTACAATTGATGACCTGTATGTTATTAAAAAATATCAACTATCTTTTCTTTGCCTCGTTTTCGAGAAATGTTGAACGTCTCAATTTCAGCGATATAACTTGCTATGGTTAACTGTATGTGAAATATATATTTACTATTGTCACCATAACAGCATTGCAGGCTTCATCGTACTCAATTGACACATTCATCATTGCAGTATAAAATGAAAGTTTCATTCTCAAAACTGAAGGGCTGACTCCTACTTAGACGTCACCTTTGTATCTTATCAAGTTTGATGGAAAGAAGAATTGTTTTCATCCGCTCCAAGACAGCACCCCGCCAGCCTCAAAGATCATTAAAACTTCCACGTGAAAGTTGTAACATGTACGAGGCCTACGTTTCGGACTCCGAAAGTCTTATATCGTCAAATGTATAAGAGATCAGGATCGAGTGATTACTTGTACGAACAGGAAAACCATTGGTACACACTATCGAATTTACCACAAACATAGAAAACCGTACTGTCGACTGCTAAAGCAGTTGGAAGTAAGATAATTTAAAGGCAAAATCAATTTCTCTTACTAAAACATGATCCACTTACTCCTCTAAAAGATGAAATGAATTGCCAAGATGATAAACTAGAAGAATGAACCTTTATGCTTTTTAATATTTTATAATGGAAATGAGAGATTTTACAAAATAAAACGTATCGAGTGAAATGCACAAAATAACTTCCGTGAACGCACATAAAAACACACTGCCACAAGTCACATTGGAATCTATTCATTTGATATTTTGCAATACATATAAATAATTTAAACGTGTTCTACATAACTTGGATTACTATGCGCTATTTCGAAAACTCTATATATCTGATCCTATTTCGCTTACTAAAAAATGATCTACTTACTCTTCTAAAAGATGAAATGAACTGCCAAGATAATAAACTAGAAGAGTGAACCTTTATGCTTTTTAATATTTTAAAATGGAAATGAGAGATTTTACAAAATAAAACGCATCGAGTGAAATGCACAAAATTACGTCCGCGAACGCACATAAAAACACACTGCCACAAATCACATTGGAATCTATTCATATGATATTTTGCAATACATATAATTTAAACGTGTTCTACATAACGTGGATTAGTATGCGCCATTTTGAAAATTCGATACATTGCATAACTATTACATTGAAGTCTTTAGCCTTGAACTCAAGAAGTTTCTTTCACGCAACAAGTACTGTATGCAGCGCAGAAAAAATTGAGGTGGGTGGGCAAATAGGGCTGGGCAAACCGGTTCAGCTATTCCTTACCGTTTTTACAGCGTGTTTGTGCAAGTCTCATGGACAATTTCTTCTAAGATTGGAAGTTCGGACTCTCTTATCACCCTGAGCATACGCCATTTTGCGTCGAACATAAAGAATGATGACAAACCAAACTGGCAAGTTCATAACGTAGCAAGGACACTGCAGCTTTTCTCTTGGGGGGGGGGCATAGAACAGTGGCAAACCTCCACTATACAATAGTAGCTGGTTCCATGGCACAGCCCTGGAAAATTATAAAATTATTGCTTTATTGCTACTCAATAACAAAAAAGCGCAAAACATTGCAGTCCAAAGATATAGCTACGAAATGTATTGGAGAAAAATAATTGATGTTCCTTAGTGTTGATAACATAACATTTTTGTGCTAAATTAGCACCTACGTATCAATACCTACCTGTGCAAACGGGAAACCCTCAAAAGAAGCCCGTCTGAAGGAGGTTCATATGAAAGAACCCCCTTGACATGGAGCTTAACTAAAGTTCTATTTCCATGGAATGCCACAACTCAAATACCATTCATTAACTCTGATGGGCCTAAGTAAGCAGCTTTATGGTAGGAAAAGTTAACTATGACTTACCAGTGAGCAGGCCACAGATAAAAAGGAAACTGTTGTAATCAATGTTCACTCTATGATAAAGAAGGGATCTTTTCGTTTTTAAACTCAACATAATGTACACCTAAGTTTTCAATAAAGTTTGTCAAATGAATTAGTAAAAAAATCGATCGCCTACGAAAAAGACTTAAACAATCTTTTTGTGGTACAAAACTTGAAAATCGCCTTGAAAATTTGCGACATTGAAAATATAATTAAAAGCTTTTTTGTCTTGATTCGCTAGTCTTGATAGGTCCTTTCTGATGATTCATACTCTGAAGAGTGTCAGACAAAAAAAATTTAAGTATGTTTTTAGCGCAATGTCGCAAATTTTCAAGGCGATTAAAAAAGACTTAACCAAGATATTAACTATTCTGTATTTTCCCCACATTTAAAGATAAATTCCAATACCAACAAAAATGTACGGATGTCTAAATCACATCCTGGTTGATTGACGATTCATTTTCCAATAAAGGTTCATTTTCTTCAGGTGCATCGATTTTAAGATTAGCACCATTAAAACTCTCATCTAGTGTCTCCGAGGTAGCCTTTCCTTTTGTTTCTGGTAAATAGAGCATAGCTACGCTTCCGATAAACCCACAGCCACCCATGATAAAGAAAGGAAGGCTTCGATGTATCTCTTCAAGCCATTTTGAAATCCATGGTGCTGAAGCTGCCCCAACTCTGGAAGCAATCTGCAATATGCCCATTCCTTCTGCCCTGTAGCGAAAAGAGAAAATTACGTGATATAATAATGACAGGAAAAGACTCTTACCTCTCCATCATGGCTGTAATAAAAGGTAATACTACATACTGTATATTTATTACCAAGACGAAATACCAGGGCTCCTAGAAGTGCTTTGCCCAGACATACCCCTGGAACACCGCTCAATCAGTTGTAATGAGTTTATAAGGCAAACTCACAATCACAGTTTTTAGACTAAAGAGTGTAGCATGAGACTTCACGTTCTTGGCTGTAATATTAAGAACGTCTGCTCTGACCCAACGAGAAAAGCCTTGCATTATCGGTATCTCTCTTTACGCGACATTTTACGGTTACAAAAGTTGCTTTTAAGATCTAAAGTAGCCAACTTAACAAATATCCTAAAACAACAAACAAGATGCAGATAGCTGATTATTAAATTTCTCTACTAGATAACTCTTGATTATAAAATTTCATCAAATCTTAACCTGATAGAAATAAAGTCTTGATTTTTAATTCAAACTAAAAAAATAGTAAAAACCTTGGATAATTCCTTGACGTAGATCAAATCTTAAATGCCAGAAATTGATAGAAGCCAGTGAATACTTCGGTATTACTCTACAAATACAGCAAAAATCAAATCAAAGCACCTATTTAACACTTTGTAAATGCTTTTCTACATTGGCAGTGCTGCTGGGAATCCTTCAGAATATTATGAACTGAAAATCAACAAACAAACACGACAGTTGCTCAATCCGATAGTCTCCCAAATAATATGGAGAACAAATACAAGGAAAACGTTACTAAAATTACGATTGAGGACGAAATTGTCTTTCTTTTAAGACAATGTCATGGATGCTTTGTGGAAGAAAGTAACACTTTCAGAAACTGAAGTTACACATAAAACTCACCTAATCACCGTTGGGAACAACTCAAACGACCAAGTGTAGATGGAATCAAAAGACATGGTTACCAAGCATTTTCCTAACATGCCAATGCTTACACGAAGTACTGTGTATGCTGCAATGAGAAGCAAATAACATTGTAATGTACTGATATATAACCTTGAAAGCATCCATCCGTCTATCCAAGGGGGATAAAATTTTAAAGCTATTTACAAAAAAAGATGGCAGAACATGCAACAATCTGGTTGTTGTAATAGAAGATATTCCTGCACAGGTTCATGTATGAGCTAAAAAAAAATTAATAAAAAGATAATGAAAGGCTAATTGCTGTAACATGCAACACTGCACACGTAAGGCACCATAATAATATCAGAATAATATTATATTAAAACTGACCTAAACAACTGACAAAATATAATAACCTTCTTTACAAACAATAATGTAAAAGAACATCAACTGCAAAAGTTCATACTTAAACTGTCACTTACAAACCTCAAGCTTAATATTACATGGCAAATGGTACTCTTGACAATTAAGGAATGTCATAGCATAACATTGTTACAATCTTGATTAGAAAAAATCTCCAGACCTACCATTATTTACTGCAATAGGAACAGCTGGTACCAATACACATGCCAAAGCACTTACAACTAGGGGACCAATCACTGTTCGCTTCCTACCAAGTCTAAAAAGAAACAGGATTAATAAAAAAACTAAATTCACTGAGGCTATTGTATTTTCAGTCACTATATAAGCAACAATATAACTGGCAAATTTGGGAGTACTGCATAGTAGTGTAACTCACATATCAAACTGCTTATATTCCCAAACAGGCAAATTCATCAAAATAACAAAACTAAGCTGGCCACAGACATTTTGTAATCATTTCCATGACAGAAACAACAATGAACACGTCTGAGGATTGCAAGTTCAAGCCAGGTTGGAACATACACAGTGACAAATATATAACCTCAGAAAATCAAACCTCCATACCATCACAGCAGAAAGATTTGTTAAAGGACTTTCAAAGTCCTCCATATTACATTATGAAACCCAGTGGAGGAAGAGGGCAAATTCATTAATTTTTTATGTGTTTTTATATTAAGCCTTCATTAGTATCAGATATATGCACTATCACATCAGACACAAGTTATTTAATATATTTGCATCGTGTATATGTAGTGCACAAGAATGTGTAGTTAAAAAGATCATCTTGCATAAACTATAAAGAGCCTAAGAGATTTATCTCCAAAGATTAACATCACACTGTATTACAATCAGCATTTATCTATTATAATTACATTGATGATTTACAAGTAGGACAGTTTGTGCTACTAACCTGCCACAACAAATTATTGCTAATATAGCTGCTGGGAATTCCACCAGGCTTGAAAAAATGAAATCACTGTACATTCCACCACCCAATTCATCAGCAGCAAATGACATGCCATAGTACACTAACCCACCAACAAGCCTACAATATAATGTTAGTTTTTCATAGATATTTGGTACGATTAACAGGCTTAAGTTAAATAAATACAAGTTATAAGCATGTACACTAAATCTGAGTCATTTTAAAATATTATCAAACTGGAGGTGCAGGGAAGAAAAAGTTAACAGGGATTGCTGTCTCTTCATGGCATCCTTCAAACAAAGGAACTGAGCAAGCTTATAAGCCACAAATCAGAGGCTGATACGAAGAAAGGACAATCTGTAAACTATGATCGGAATCACTTTTTCACCATAAACTATTTTAACGTTGCATAATTACTAGGCAGTGTTTAAACACTAGAATGTATTTTGGTTTCCTATAATCAATAAAGTAAATTAAATTGACTTTATACAAGCTGATTATGCCTTAAATAGTCCTTACCATCCCAAGGCTTGCACTGATGTCTGAATGAAAACTTTCTTCGATGCTATAAATACTTTGATATGGGTACCACTCTTATTTTCCACTGTATCATGAAGTGGCTCCATTTTCACTGCTGGGAAAGGCTTTTTATTGATTTTTGCAATCCTAACTAAAATGTTCCTTGCCTCCCCTGTTCTGCCACGTGTATGTAACCAGCGCACTGATTCTGGGACATAACTAGTGTAGAATAGGTACAAATAAATAAAGCAGAAATAAAGCAATGTTTGTAGAACAAAATTACATGTTTGACAAGAATCTTCAATGAGATTCCAAAAACTATTCCCATATTGTCCCAGCAACACTGATCTCAGAATTAAAAAAAGTTAATTAACGTAACTCTAAGGGATGCACCAAAACTGCTCAGGCTGATTAATTGGCAAGCTAATATTGGCCGATACTTGGCTGATTACTGATTATTCCAGACTTAGCACTACCCTGTTTTTTCACAAGCAAATCTCCACATGCAAGGTATGTATACACAAACAGAAGTCACCAGTTGTGGAAATTTCCATAATTTTGATTCCTGCAGTTGAGGAACCCAGGCTTACCATCAAAAGAAGTTGCAAATATGCTTTCCTTAGCTTGATCGACCATTCTCTTGATATCTTGTTCAATCAGTTTTCAGGTATTCTGGCAATCAAGCATTTGGAAGGTGAAAGCACAAAAGATTCAATCTGGCATGGGGCAGTCTGATCAATGAATGGAAAATCCGTTGGAATCATTGTCATATGATGGTTACAGCAATGCACGAAATATGATCAACGCTACAGCTATAAGTGGGCTGAATATCTACAATGCTTCACCCTGCAGCTTGTCATTAATGATGCCATATATCTCAACATGCAGTGAAAAACACAAATCCAAGATGATGCAAACATCTCCAAACATTGCCTGCCTCAGGATGTTTCTACTCGTTGGAATAGCATAAATTATGTAGTAGAACACATCTTCAAGCAGGAAAGGGTCATCTGCATGTACGGATCAGAATTAAATCTACCTCATAATTTGCAACCAAATCAAATCGTCTCTCACAGGGAAGCTGGTGAATAATTGTGAATGGAATATAGATTATTTAAGTGACTACTTCATAACAATGTGTTTTTTGTGCTGATAGATTTTGATCTTGGATTCTCAGAGGTTAAAATCCATGAAATTTCATTATAAACTGAGGACAATTGCCTAATATATAGTGACTGGAAGATTTAAGATTTCCTATGGAACCACAGTGTTATTGACTGGGTTCACTAAATTATGAGGCAGACTTCAGACAGTACTTCTATAGGGAATTATCAACTTGCCATGTCTTGAAGAATGTTTGATAGGTTTGTGTAAAATTTTACATGATGGTTATTTCATGATACACTTTCTAAAGCCTATGTTCCATGACCAAACGTCTATGACAATTTTCTGTGACAAGTTTCCCTGCTCATGTAGATGACCATTAGTTTCATTGGACAAATTTTTCACTGACAACTATATTTGC
This sequence comes from Chironex yamaguchii, assembly GCA_024741275.1. NCBI lineage: Eukaryota > Metazoa > Cnidaria > Cubozoa > Chirodropida > Chirodropidae > Chironex > Chironex yamaguchii. Next base: position 9,091 of record JANTCA010043735.1, read on the forward strand.
TCATGCATACCAGCAACAAGTTTAACAATCTCTTACTGTCCTTTCGACCAGTGGTATTTGAAGGCAAACTGTTTGATAACCTTGCTCTAATATATGCTTCATGCTTCATGTTTGCATCAATTGCTTCACAAAGGCAGCCATGTCAATTCCAGGGAAGTCATCCTTTAGGATATCTTTTAGCTCTTGATACTCCATTTTCAAATATTTCTGTCTTTATACTTCTCTGAGTTTGCACACTCTCGCAGCTTTGGAGAGCTTCCAAACATGTTGATGTGGCTAGAACACTCCATAGCATCCTACAGGCAGCATCAGGATAAATAACGATTGGTATGAAAAGTGCAGCCCTGGTAGATGCCAGGATTTGTAGGTCTGGGATTTAGTGAACCTTGTCAAATCTATTTTCCAGCCCATTTACACGAGTAATTTTCACAAATGACCAGCTAGCATGCCAGTTTTTGAACATGTACCCTTTTCCTACGAAAAATTGTCATATGGCTCCATCTACACTAGCATATAAAAATTGTCAGAGAAAAAATTACTATAAAAAATTGTTGTAACATGCAACACTGCACATGCAAGGTATCATTTAAATATCAGAATGATATATTTATCAAAACTAATATAAACAACTGCCAAAAGATACTTACAATGCAAACAACAGGACAAACAAAAATGGAGCTGAGGTTATGAGTGATAGTGTTCTCCAATGTCTCACAAAATATGCTGCAATGCCAAGAATAACTAAAGCAATTGTAAAAAAGAAGAATAATAATATTCCAGCTAATGGTCTGTACTTAGGTCCAACAAACTCAGAGGCAAGAATGTTCATTTGTGGTCCAGCCCCAGGCTGAAAAAATCCACCAATGAAGCGAATTGCAATATATGTCCAAATGTTAGGTGCCAATGAAATTATGGTTCCACAAGCCATTATTGCAAACAATGAGAAGAAGACAACCTTCTTTCGTCCATGGCTACAAAATGTAAAGAAGAATGGTAATGTATTTAGGGGAAAAATATAATGACTTAAACCAGCAGAGATGAATTCAAACTAGAGCAAAGTTACATATTCTCTATAGTACAAATATGCATGAATAGTAAACAAAGACATTGAAAGCAAACAATATTGAGAATATCCTTACAATATCGCTTTACAAAAGCATACAAGACATCCTTAACAAAAGCTGCAGTGATAAGATTGATGACATGACCATGCAAAATATAAACAACATATATCTCTTTCGAACATCAGTAGGTTTGGTAAAAATTATTATGCTATGAGGGCAAGCACAGATGGGCTTACTGCATCTCTTATTAGAAAGACAACAAATGGCCAACTACAACAACAGTGAACACTATGGTGGTGGAGAAAAGCCCTAGAAATTTCAGTAAAACCATTGTAACTGCCATTGGCAGCCATTGATACATAGGCAAACAAAGACAAAGCTTTAAAAATATAAAATTTTGGTTTTCATAACCATTTCATAAAGTAGTTGATTAATCAGCTGAAGTTCTGAAGGTCTACTTGTGTCAATCATCATAATCAAGATACTATTAAACAAGGAAGTATATACACAAAGGTGGGTACTCTAAGGAAGGGACATCAGGCAGGGTGGGCAAAATTCTATCATGGCAAAAGTAACAAGGGATCAGATGATTGGCAGTTTTAAAACATGACACAGATCTTCCCCTTCCCCCCAAGGGAGGTTGTAGGCATAATCATTCTGGTGGATAGAGCCACAAAACCTCCCTAGGCGAAGGACAACCTTGATTTCAAACCTGGGTGCATGGAGTTTGTGACAACGGTAATTGCAGTCATCTAAGGAAAGAAAAACCTGCCAGAAAAACAAGACCTTTCAAGGGGAGGACAGAAGATAGGTACAGGTTCAAACTCCCCATCCTCTCAAACCAGCTGGTTACAGAAACCAACAACATGCATACAAATCAACTAAAACAGGAGGACGACATGGCATCTTCCCTGGCAATAAGAGAAAATATGACAGTTCTGGGTAAAAGACATAGTGAAGCCCAGGATTTGATGAGATTCATGGTGTCCCCCAGAACCCAACTTAGTATAAGGCATGAGGCAAAGAGAGGGGCCAAAATGACATATTGCAGGATGGTGGAAGCAGAAAGGACTTGAGCAAGATGGGGTTTATGGAACAAAGTGAGGATGGCAGCAAACAACTGAGATTGGTAGAGGGTGCATGTAGTGGTCTTATATGCCACATGACATGAAGCGTATAAGTAACAGGTAAAACTGAAATTCAGTTGATATAAAACTAAATCATATCAATGAAATAATAGTTTTAAGATAAACTTGTGCTTGCTATCTCTTAAAACACACTCAAAGTTGCTAATCTGTTGTTAGTTAAAACAATTTCACTATATTCTGCTATAACTGTAAGATAGATCAATCAAATACTTACCTATCAGCTAACCATCCAAGAAAAATGGCACCAATACCCCATCCAAGGAAGAAAAGGCTAGTATCGACGTGGATGAGAAAGTCTGTTTTGCAATGAAGATCAAACTGTAACGAAGAATTATTAAAAAATGATGAGCACTTGCCATTATGTATGAAGTTTTTTAAGTCTAAATGAGGATTAAATTTAGGCAGACCAAATGAATCTTGAATTTTGCATGCTTTTATATTATTTTGGGGTATTAAGCTGCATTGGTCTTACTTCTAACATCTTTAATAGACGATCATGATTACTTATTGTGAAAAATTAGCTGTATAATAAGGTCTACATATTTTCCGTCATCATGATAAGTAATTGACTGATCCCAAACTTTTACTTTTGTAATATTTATCATGAACAAGTTACTAGATTTATAGAATTGTAATCGATTTGGATATGCAGCAAGTAAGTATCCAAATGTATGTTCTGCAAGTGATAATTAATTTCAAGTTTAAAATAATTATTGTTGTTGTAGATTATTGTTTAAGCTGGTTTTTCAAGTATGAACTAGTTTTTGATTCAGGTAAACAGTGAAACCAGGATGTAGTGTTTAATCAATGGCATTGAAGCACCAGCCACCAGTGCTGGAAATAATTTTAGAGTGTAATTTCACACTGCACTCCAAGAATGCACATAAACCATGATAATATGATGTAGCATATTTTAGTTTCAACAAACATTCTCGTTTAAAGCAAACAATTGATGAATTCAGTTCTTAAACATAACACATTGGATTATCTGAAGATATCAACATTAACTGAATAAGGAGACACTATTTGTTTTCTTGAGTAATAGGGCTAACGAGAAAGGAACAACTCTTTTCTTTTGCTAAGCCAGTAGAAATAAATCTAGAGATCTTTGAAAATCATGAAATCACCAGCTCTAGGTGAACTGAATGAATTTCAAGCTAATGACAAAATGTGGTTCTTTGCTATGAAACGTCTTTCCACTACAGAAGTGAGAAGTGTTCAAAAGCAAGTCAAATGGCTTTCCAAATGGCTTTCCAAATTGCCTCACCATCTTAGCTTACTTATATTCAGGTTTGAGAGTCTGTCTTTTGACCGCAATATTAATCATTTCTCCCGATACCTTTGTCCATTGATATCCATGTCTTGCATTGCAAGTATTCAATGTAGGAAGCACAGTGGAATGATAAATCTTTCTGATAGAACTTTGTTGTACGCATCAGCTGCTGGCTCTGACTGATAAGAGCTGAAATCAGCAATCTCCTTTAAGCTTTATAGAATTGCTCTCAATATTTCAACTATAATATCTAAACTGTCACATTTGCACGCCAGTCGTACTCGGTGAGTAAAATATTTGCCTTGAAAAGTCCATTTGGATACTGCAAATACAACATATTTTGGCTTTCAAAAAAATTCATAATTTCTTTGCAACTTTGAGAAGTTTAAAACTATTTTATAGGCATCAATTTTGCTGCCACGTAATAGCATTCCTAACAATTTTGCTACCTGTACTCAAGGCATCAATAACTGACAATGATACCTTTAGAAGTCAAACCATAACTTGACTGACCCTCTGAATGATTATGATTTATTATCTAATTTCACGTAAACAAGACTACTCCTGTGAGTTAAAATTTACTCAAAGTGAAGTTTCGCCTTCTCTCGGATGCAGTTCACATTATTACTACTGTTACATTATTTTTATCCTTCTTTAAATAAGAAATTGATAAAATCTAAATATTTAGTACTTTACCTCAGTAACGACAGAAAAATCTTTGGCGACAGTAAACTCCCACTCCGACCTCGGGATTAAGCATCTCGAATTATGCATTTCACTATCTGTACTGATGCTTCCGTTAAGGATGCAGAGCGTGCTGTTGGCCTTACATCTCCATGGAGGATTATTAACAATAAAATAGCTAATAAGTGCTGGTATAGTTTGAGGTATCATGGCAATACAAAGGAGCAATTCCAATACGATCTGAAATCGCCCAAATTCACCGATTGCTTCTAGTATACCGTCAATATCCTTGACTGGTGGATTATCGCCATTCGGAGCTAATGCTTCTGCATCTGTGTCACTGACTTGCTGCATAGCTCGTCTGGATGGATCAATCAGGATGCCCGAACAAAATGCTAATATTTGAGTTCCCAGTTCTGGTCAGGTAGTATTGCTACTCGACCTGTTCTTCCCACGCCGTTAAATTAGGTACTTACAGCAAGTAATCAAAGAGGCATGCCCAAATACTTTGTTGCATACGGTTAAGAAACGACGATATACTAAAAATCTTAATCGTGCACCAAAATCTCTCGCTTGTCCCAGCTAGACGAGTCACGGAGTTTCAAAACACAGCAACACATTTGAACTTTAAATCATCACTCCACGACAGCTCGACGGTATTCGTCATGCGATAATCAGTCATTCAGGCTGTCTCCGAAAGCAAAAATGTCTGTAGAGGATGTGTGCTTGTGAAACAGGAAGAACAATCCTTTGTTCTAAGATTTTGTTCTCAAAGTGAAAGAAAACAACCGGTAATAGTCTATTGTTTTCAGGTTGTTTTAAAAATTCCAATATGAATACTTGTAGATGTAATTAAGGAAGCTTCATCCAATTCATCAATTCTCAACCCTTGTAATGCAAAACAGAATCAAGATTACCTTCTTTGACCAAAGATGTCGGGAGTCTTACAGTTAACTTTTAGAGTGTGAGAAGCATGAACTATCGTTATATCCATCCATGTTGACACCTCTCGAGGAAATACAGAAAACAATATCTCAGTACATTGTTCTGTTATTTACAAACCATGATTTGTGAAGTGATTCGTATTTCCACAGAATCATTCGCTAGACGAGAAGGAAAACAGATATGTAAAAGTTTCAAACATATAACCGCACGTTCAAACATATAACCGCACGTTTTTATTTCTAACTAACCTCAGGCCTGTCTAGTCCAAACGTCACAGACCATTGCTCTTTCCGTGCTAGCTTCCGTCGAGCCTGTCGATAGTGGACACTTGCGCTTCCTGGAAAAAGTGTCCGCTTTTGCCAGGTGTCCGCTTTTGCCAGGTGTCCGCTATATACAGGTTTCGCAGAGAAACCGAAAAAATGCATAAAAATGTTTTAAACTTCGTTTCTTAACGTTCTAAACAATTTTATCTGTGGGACAGTTACATGGAAGAGAGTAAATATAGGTACAGGAATTGGATTGGAAATACCAATGGATTCTACTTTTTATAGTGATGCTTGTGTGGTACATTGGATGGAAAAACACGTAAGAAATATCTGAAAACATAGATGCTAATTTAGCAAAGTGTTTGAAATAGTTGCATTGTTTAAAAAATACTTACAGTATCATGAACTGTATCATTATATATTTTTCTCACTGCTCAGGGGCCATGGAGCCATAGCAACAGGGGGCCTAGATACGAGTAAAAGTATGTGCAATCCGTCCCGAGAAAGTGTGTTCGCTATAACAGGTGTTCGCTATAAAAATGTCCGCTATATAGGGGTAATTCTATGAACGATTGACCATGATTCGGCCCGTTCCTGGAAATATGTCCGCTTTGACCAGGCATCCGCTCTATAGTATGTCCACTATAGACAGTTTTGATTGTATAATCTAATTCTTCGAGTATAGATGCAACACTGTAGCTTTGACAATTTAAGCATCATTTTGCCAATACCTTGATGTTTCTTAACGACCTCACTATTACCCTGGCCTTCCATTTTTCTCTCTTTTTCAGCATTCTTTTAATCTAGCATAGATTCATCACTGCAACTTTGAGATGCTTAAGCATCGTTTTAATAATACCTTGATCTCTCATAACGATCCTACTATCACCCTTCTCTTCACACCATAAATTCAGTGAAATCTTTCGACATATTAATTAATTAGTTTATGAGTAACGACTCTAAGACGCTGATCCTCATGAAGTATTCTCTCACATCGCTAATAGACATGGAAAGGACAGGTTCAGCACTCTCTTCAATCTCCCACTCCAAAAGATAGAAACCAGTCTTGCTACGACGGGCTCGGTCCATGATTTTGCTTCTAAAGGCCTCAAAAAATAAAAAGGACTTCAGTTATTGCAACAATGAACTTACTGAAGCAATGGCTTGACCGTTAACTTTATCTTAGCTGGCATTGTAGAAGATGAACTTCTTTCAATAGTTACTGAAGAGCAATTTTGTCCTGATTAAATAGTCTTTTCGCTTTTAGATTGTGAACCTTTTAAGCTAGGAATTTTTGCTGGAAAGCAATCACCATCTGCCCCTACAGCAGCTACGCTACTGTTGAAAAGCAATAAAAGCATCAAACTAAACGATGGCTTCTCATTTCATAGAAAATGATCTTCTAAGATTCTTTCGATATATGAAAGTTTGTGCTTATACAAGGATTCCTGTAGGCACAGTTCCCGAGCGTTGTGATAATAGATTAGGTTCTCTTTCTAAAATCCCTGCATGATTATCAAACAAATTTTGCAGGTCAGTGAATTCACAGACTCCTTGGAAATGTTACGATTATGATCTGCTCTTTGCTCCTCGAGAGGCCACAGAAAGTAAACTTCCATCGAGCAGGTTCTCAATAATGAATTTCTTTTGCATTTGATCTTGCCATTAAGGGAGACAGTGAGTAACACAGTGAGTCCTAGTAGCAGACATTTCTGACAATTTCAAGAGGTCTTTTATCCAGTATGATATCAGGAGCACTAGAAGTACCTTGAGTGAGTATGACTGGAGATTTTCCACACTTATCATTGGTGAGAATAATTTGCAATTTTCATTAAGATAGAAGATCACTTCCAGCATTCTGTGGGTAACAAGAGTCACATAATCAGAAAAAAGCAAATTACCCATAGTTACCAACTTTGCTTTTTGCCTTTAGTCTTCTTAGCCTGAACAGGAATTAACTTTAGCCCTGAAGTACTTCATCGAGACAGTTGGGGAAACCAGTCTGATGTAGAGCTTCAATTAGGCTCCAATGAGTTCGGAAGCAAGAACAAATCTTTGTTTAACGCCATCTTTGATTGCCAAGCCATCAGACGTAAATCCATTATACTACGAAGTGGCTTGTACGTCATTTTGAATGGGAGCTATGCGATTCAGTAGAAATAGAAGGCAGCTAATTGATTTCAGTATTCCGTAGAGCCATCATGTACTAACTTGACGATGCGAGAAGGATCTTAGGAAGCATTCCTCCAAAAAAGCTTACGACTCATAATATAATAAACTTCACCGTTGATATCCTAGCCATTGTCAGCACAGCTGAAGCCATTAGTTACTTCTAAAATTCTACTTACTTATCGATGTCCTTGCTTTCAAGAAACTTTGTAATTAAAGATTCTGACTGATCTTATGCGGAACTTCTATTTGTTGATTATGACATTGATTGGTTGAAAGTAGATCCATCTCGATTCACCTTGTGTTGCTTCAAAATGATGCTTTCTTCCTGCTGAGGTATAGGCCTACGGCGTCTTTCACCAGATAATGTAGGTTTACCATGCGCATATGAGTGTGACTGGTGGTATGGGCTCCAGGGACTGAACTTCAAAAATGAGTGACTTGTTGTGCAAGATGCGTCCAAAGTTCCGGCAAAGTTTGTGAGAAATAGTTGGTCAGGCCACCGATGAAATTATCAAACCATAGCAAGGCAGTAAAATCTCCCCAACTTCACTTGTGTTGATGTGCCGTGAAATTAAGTCATCTTCTTTTCAAAGTAGGGGGATTACAGTCAGAACCCACCAGCATCTTTCTAAGATGAGAAGTAAAGTTGTAATTATGACCACCGGAGCTCTGAACCCGGGCAGATACATGTATGATTGGGTGATAACGAGTGGTCGATCGGGGTTGAATGACTCAAAGTCTTTGGGCCTTCCCTATTGAATCAGAATCATAACTTTACTTCTCTTCTCTACACAAGACCATATTGTCGAATTTTATATGAGACTCCATTACAGATTTTTCGTAATGGTCTCTTTGTATATGAAAAGTGGGTTAGTTAGCAGGTCTTATATCTTAGTTGTTTAAAAAGTTTAAACCGCGTGACTGACATGAAATTGTCTTTGCTTCAAACATTTCTCGCAATTCCAAATAAACCCACTAAAAATGTTCTTCCAAAGGAAAAAACAACATCAACTTGATTACGAGGCATTTCCATCAGAGTGGCGAGCATGCCTTGTGTACATGCATTGTCACGTCAACTTTAGAACTTCCCATATCACCAGATCAATCGACCTGTTGTTTTTGGTATCATCTAGCAATCATGCCTTCAAAGCGATAAGGAAAGTGAAATATCAGATTGTTGGGTTACTGATGAGAACCTGTAACTCCCTGAAAGATTAAAGAGTTCAACTTGGTCTGAAGCGTCGCAAATTTCGGACTGGTGGTTGATTTGTGTGTCGACCTATCACAGCAAAGCCCGAGACCCGCTTCGTCTCTCCCGTGACAAGCGTATTGTAATTCCGAGCTTCGGTGATAATGATATACTTGCTTGTTTGTAGAACTACTGGCGGGTTTGTACGGTATTCTGGCCTTGGACTCGGCTATTTGTATCAGTTATCTTTTCACTGTTCGAGTGTACTTTGCAACAACTCCATGGACAATGGAGGCAGAAGAAACCGTTGACGATGTATCAGCACCATTATTAGTCAGGAAGTCTGAAATCGATTACTTACAGCTGCAGTCTACAAACGAGGACAGTGCAGACATGATGGCATTTCTCACATCGCAGAAAGCAGCAACACTGAGCGTTGATAAGGTTGAAAATTTTTTTGAAACTGATTCTAATCAAGGGTTAAGTGATGATCAGGTCGAACGCAGGAGACGAAGATATGGCAATAATGAATTTGATGTTGGTGAACATGAACCGCTTTGGAAAAAGTATCTCAGCCAGGTAAGTGCGCGGAAGAAATAACACGCCCCTTTCCTAAGAAACCCCTCGATTTGTTGAGTGATACCAAAGAAGTTGTAACACTGTGTATGTCTCGTGCGCAATCAGTACAGTAAGTATAATATTATATATACAATAAGCAATACGAAGCTCTCTCAAGGCGTCCGCGAGAACCGTGTAGTTTAATCCACATTGATTTTGGTAGAGGCTTCTTATCGTCGTGTTGATGTGTGAGTGATCAGATCGCGTGACTATGAACATTAGAATTTAAAAAGTCGACGGTTCGAAGTGACCTCCTAACTTATAAAATAATCGTTAGCTTGCCAATTTTCTAGAACCGGAAGTCTTTGGTGTTCGTGTTGCAGTAGGTGGTACTACACTTTATACCCATGGATTGCATTAATGTCTCAATGCAACCCAAGTGCATGTGTAACATACCTCAGAGAGAAAATGTGTATTAAAAAGGCTCAGGTGTAATTTTTTACTTATGATATAGAGTGGAATCTTACAGCCATACTGGTTATTGTCACAATACTAGAGTTTCCTAAATTTAAATCTGGTCAAGCTTTTGTATAGTATCTCCACTTTAATTCACACCATTTTCACATCCTGAACACGCTGTCCCATGAAGGCATCGCTAAGGGATCCAAAGTCGATGCTGTTATCAACATCCCAGCACCCAAAGACGTGTCCA
>JANTCA010043746.1:0-40765 GCA_024741275.1 Chironex yamaguchii
TAAATATATATAAATTACAAGAAATAAACACTTTTTAACGTTTCGAATAATTCTTCTTCAGAAAACTGAAGAAGAATATATATATATATACCAGCAGTTAGCGAATAAAGTGCAAACTGCATGACCCCTAGTTCCTTAAAGCTGCAAATTAACATTTTAGTAAAGCAATGTAGTGGCAATATAGGCACTCCAGGTGTCAGACAATACGTGATATATGTACTTGCCACTGGTAACTCCGTTTTTATCCAAACCTTGCAGAAGGGTTTGAAACCGCTGTTTCGTGTCACATGTGGCAATAATAACAAGAAGAGTTCCCATAGCACAAGTTTTATCATTATTCAATTAACAGAGGTTTTCCCCTTGATGATTTCCTAGTCTGTTGGTCAAGGACCTTGCATTTGCTGATGTAAAGAATTGATTTAATTTCACAACTTCTCACCTTCAAAGCTATTTTGGGTGGAATTTTGATTGTTAATCCCTAGCTGATGAGGGAATAAGAGGATCTATTTGTCTTCGTGTTTGTTGTTATCACAACCAAAGACGTATTGTCTTGGGGGAATTTGTTTGTTTGTCTGTCTGTCCGTAAACAGGATTGCGTCAAAACTACTGGACGGATCCTCACGAAAAATATCAAATGATAGTTTTGATCCAAGTGAAATTCCATTAAATTTTGTGGATGGTCCGAATGAAATCCTGGGTTCTGGATCACTTTTTCGATAACAAATTCTCTGCAGGATCATTTTCATCTCAAACAAATTATACAGACTTACAACTTTTACATTTCATTTACACTTCTGTACTTTATTTATCAATACAACAACTTGTGGTTGATTACTTACCGAGCATAAACATTTTGTACATTTTTGTCGGCCAAATGGTTCCAGTATAGGATGAAAAGATTCGTTGTGCTTGTATACCTGATTTCGACCGAATTCGCAATCTACCAAATAATTCATGCAGAATAAAAAACAAAACATGTGCAAAGAGATTGATAATACTAGTTGACAGAAGAGAAACTATTGTTGAAAATGACTTCGATAACTGAGATTGAGAGTATAAACACTATCTCTCATGAACCACGTGAAATTTATAAACAAACTTATTAGATTTTGCACGAATACAAATATGATAATTTTGGATTTCATACTTTTGCATAGTTTGTTTTGGGTTAGTATCTCAGTTATATCACACATTCAGTTTTCTTTCGGAAGTCGTATTTTATGCAACAGAGTAGCTTTTAATAACCTTCATCCAGTGCCATCACAAACCTGCTGGAGAAACTCCTCCCTGGTTGACCTGTATTGCCTCTTATCTTTCAACATACACGACCATGTACGTCCAAGACATCGTGTTAGACAATCGCTCTAGCTTGTCATTGGCTGTCCACTTGTTCTTCTCTTCAGTCCTGGTAACCACTCCAGTTGTCCATATGCTGTCTCTGAGAGCACAAACGCTTCCCGTTCATCAATGTTCCCTTTTGTCACTTTCGATTATGTTTTTCACTTCATTCTCTTGTCAAATTCATGTGTCGCTTGCTTATCATGTAAGCTCATGCTCCGTAAAATTTGTTTTAATATGTCAACAATGTGTTAGCTTTTTCAAATGGAAATCCAAGGCTTTTTAACTTCTTTTCAAGGAAACTCTCCCTAGTTAACCCCGACTGCTTTCTCTCTGTCTCTCTCTCTCTCTGTCTGGCCATGCTGAGCCACGTAGAATCGATGTATGGGTGTAATTAACTGCCTCATTTTGCTTCTTGCTTCTTTACTTCATCCGTTCCCATTTTTTGCTCTATTTATTAAGATTGTATTTTACACCTTTCTGAGACGAGAGACGTGTCCTACTCGTTTATGATTCCTCTTTTTGGCAGTCTGGGTTATATTTGCAAAAAATCTAATATCTTATACTGTATCACTCAACAGGGTGACAGTATCAGCATAACGATTTATCCTATATCCGTGGGTGCTTCGGTCAAAATTGGTTATAAAGTTGACTTCAAACATTGCACCAAAATTAAAATACAATCTTCATAACAAGATAGAAGACGTTTAAAAAGTAAATAGTATTTGCTTGCAACGAGTACTTGAAACTTTTGAGTTCCATATGGCTTCCTTTTTGAAACTTTACAAACTTTCGTCATTTTATGCTTGTTCGAACCCCATCTTTTTCAAATATCCGTGCATAGCTGTCGACCAGAAGATCATAAAGTTTCAAATTTGATTTTATTTTCCAAGTCCTGTAACATTTTGCAATCGAGTTGCGTGTCCTAACAACTTGTATACAGCTTCACTTGTTGCTAGAAGACCCAGCATTACAGAACATCACAACTCAAAACGGTTCCAAAAGGCTTTATAAAGTTAAAAAGGTGAAACAAAGTTACAGCAGAAATTCAACGGACGTTTATGAAACCCAGTTACAATTGTCGGGGTTACATTTTGAGATGGAGTGGGAGCATTTCTCGTGTAAGTTTTATTTAAGTGTTATATGGATAATTTTCGACAATATTGATGTAAACATTAACTATTTATATCCACATTTTCATGGGGTAAATCGTCTTTTGTTTTTACATTCTTAAATTTCCCTAACTCATTGCCATCATCGTCATGACTCAGCTTTTAACGGGGTCTAGGATCAGTGCTCCATTTCCTTCCAGTAATATGTTGAAGTCACATTCCAGATGACTTCCAGATATGGTTGTTCTTGTCTTCTCTCTCCTGTCACTTGCTTTTGGTTCCCAAAGATACGAGCATACTCGTTATAACGTCTGTATGGCGTATGATGTGACCAATCAACTTTAGCTTTACTTTCAAACAATCCTCTCAAATCCCAGATATATTTTAATGAAGATATTTCTAGTCTACGTTATCTTTCTGAGTTCTTTGGTTTTGCACTCTCGACAGTAGTTTCCTCTAAGTACTATAAAGACAATTCGTAAATTGATTGTTTATAGTTAATGTCGATCTACATAGCAAGATGTACTCAACAGTTGATCTTGTGCAAATTTTGTTTCATAGTCCCTTCCCAACTTATTTACTGCTGCTTCAGCTCGGAAGAAAAGAAAAACACTGGAATTTTTGCAGTAATTTAGAATCAGAATGATACCAATCAAAATAATTCAGGCCCATCCCAAATAGCTGGTTCAAAAAATGTATTTGCAAGCACTAGACGTCATCATTTTTCGAAAGTTTGTCAGACATTTAAAAACGAAAAAAGCTGCAAAAGTTGACTGTTACCTCTAGCGCCCTTTTTGCGCCGTGATCGATCCCTGCCAATCGCCCTTGCTACATCCGTGGTTGCTGGCCTTGTGTTTGTTACAGCATGCATTGTTCTCTCCGTTAGGATTGGAATTGGTCGAAATCCTGCTGTGGAATTGTCATTTTCTTGAACTTTCCCCTGAATAGACATCTCCTCATCTATTGAACGGTATGACACAATTATTTGCAACAAACTGTTTCTATAAATCAATGTTTTGTACACATTCATAGGCTTAGTTCTAAGACAGGCCTGTCATAAGCTCTTGGTCAGATTTATGTGTATCACTAAAATGTAGTAAAACTTGACGTGCAATTGTAGTATATCGAGTATTACCTTTGGAGCAAAAGTAGGCAATGAAGGCAACCTACTTGCCTTATTTGTTAAATTAATTTGCATCTACTCTCAGAGGCGGACCAGAGAAAAATCTGAATTGGGGGCAGCTGAAAATTGGGACACTAATAAACTTTTAGAAATTGGTGAAAAGGGTACGCTGCATACAATCATTTCTAACGTTAACTACGGAGGCCCCGTTCACGCTGATTTTTTTCCGATCAAAAATGGAGCAAAACTTATCCGTTTTTACCTTGCGCTCACACCTCTCCGATATGAAAACGGAGGTTTTTGAATACCATGGCAAATACGGATACTTTTGAATACGGTGCGTATTGATTACGCTCCGAAAATTGGCGACATTGCGCTAAAAACATACTTAAAAGCTTTTTAGTCCGATACTCTTCAGAGTATAAATAGTCAGAAAGAAACGTATATGTATACGGCAACCTTTTCTATACTATATATGTATCAAAGCTAGCCAATCATAAACAATAAGGGAAAAAAACAAAGAGAAAATGAAGAAACAAGACATTATTGGAAGAGAGCAAGTAAAAAACGTTCTCTCTGCCTACATAGTACCGGTTTTCTTCTTTTAATGTAGACAGACTGCAATAAACTAAGATGAAAGGACGATCTAGCTTTGCCGATTATCCGTAAGTTCTCGTCCTTGTACATTTTGGCGCATTCTAAATTTTATAGTAAATGTTGGTCTATGGCAGAATCGCATGTTTTGGCAGTCATTTTCGCTTTGCAAGCGCTAGATGGCTGTTCTCTAGGAGGAATTGATGCTTGGCGTACAGTGACTGGAACATGTTGCTTGGTCCTTTCACCCAATCTTTGAGAAGTGCGACCTACATACCGAGCTTCATATCGGCACAGAAATTCATATACTACTAAGCTTTTAATTTGTGGTAGGTGCACAATCCTTGTGAATGGATGGCAAGATCTTCCTAGTCGTGAAAACAATTTTGGGATTGACAGCAGAGAAACACTTAACTTTTCAGTATGCTTTTAGCGCAATGTCGCAGATTTTCAAAGGCATTTTCAAGTTTTGTACCACGAAAAGATTGTTCATGAGTACGCTCTGTTTTCGGTGTGAACACCAAAAACAGAATCATTTGAATACGCCAACATGCAGCGTTAAATCTGCCACTGACTACTTTCATACGGTACATCTTTGCTGTCTCCGTAAAAGGTCTGAACTCACAATGGTCAAAGATTCCATACAAATACAAAAAGGTTGAACCAAAAATTTCTTTACTTATTGCAACTTGGTTCCTAATTCATTCTAAGAAATCTCATCAATATGTTTGAAATGTGCTAGACGCTATAAAGTCAAAAGTAAATGCATTAAATGTACTGACAATATAGATCGAAAAGGAATATATCGGTAAAATTCCTATGATAGTAGGAAATATGGGGTTTTTTTCAATAGTGACGCTACTAGCAGAGTAGCAGTGACTTGTGCTGGCCTCAGTACCATGCAGATGGTCGACAAACAAAAGGAGTAACTGTCATCCATAATAAAACACTTGCGTTTCAACATTAGTCCGCGTTCTTGATTTGCAGGGATTGGATCAGGCTCAACGTATATAGAATTTGTTTTAGCGTTTGTGTTACCTTCAGATTCATCAAACATTTTTGTCATTACCTTTACATGAGGCACAGCAGCTTCCTGGCTTGCGTACAGGTCGAGAGCACGAAGGCTGAGGGCAGACGTGTTTACGACAAGACTCTTTTCCATCCTAAAGAAAAATATTAATAAGCCCAGAGTTAAAATGAATACGTTTTCTTCATTCCATTCTAGGGCTATTTTGAATCTTTTTTATGCTTCAACTTTAGATCCTGACTCGTTTCGCTTTGACTTTGTAACAGAATGACCTGTCCTTTTGCCTTGTTAATTGAGCCGGAACTTTTCAACTACAAAAGACCCAAAATTCAGTGGTCAAAAGCACACGAGTGATCAGACTATAGAGAGTTTGAAAAGATCATAACTGACAAGCTAAAGAAGAGTAAAATACGATCGACATTGGAAGAACTCCAACAGCTAGCGGATGCTTTATACTTTACGGGAAATGAGAGATGTGGAACTCAAACAAGAAATGCCAGAAAAGAAATAAGGAGGCCTTGCTGCAGAAATCGCAAGATAGAGGAGGTAAAGAGTGAAAAGCAAAATCTGACACAAAGGTGGTTGACTCGCCAGACAAGAATGAAAGTCCAAAAGTCCTCTATGAGGATGCAAAGATACGTCTCAGATGTCTTTTGCGCAAGGAAAGGAGAAGAGTAAACCGAAAGGGAAGAGAGCTTGCAAAAAATTTTCTCAAAAAATTTTGTTTGTATTTTTGTTTCAGGACAGTAGAAGTGGCAACCTGGCGTGCGATAAAGAAGAGTTAGTGAATCATGTAAGAAACGCATACAGTGACAGTGAATGAGACTCTCTTTCTTCCCCGATGAACGGCATACCAAAGCCAACAGGACAAGGCATTTATTTTGACCTAGCACACTTAACAATGAAAGAGATCAACTTGATTGTTCGAAGGGAAATGTCAAAAAGCCCCCGCCCAAGATAGAGTTTTGTATAAAGTGTACAACAATGCTTGAAAGTTGTTCCTCTTACTTCGGTTGCATGAAAAGAGAAGGAATTACCAAAAAGCTTGGCAAAAACAAGAGTCAACATAACAAAAGAGTAAGACTCTACAACAATAAACCAGTTCAGAGATATATCACTTTTAAATGTAGACGAGAAAATCTTTTTTGGGCATAATTACAAAAAGTACAATGAATTTTTAGCTAGCAAATGGTTACGTTAACGGGACAGTTCAAAAGGCAGGAATCTCTGGGACTGCGGGCAATATGGAACATGCGACCATAATGTGTTGCGATTCAGACCACAAAGAAAGAAAAAGAGGATCTCGCAGTCGTGTGGTTAGATCTAGCTAATACATGTGGCCCACACGGAATGTTAAAATAAGTTATGGAGCTCGTTTGGATTCCAGAAGTAACAAATCTGACCATCGAATACAACAACTCGTTTATCTTGCGTCTTTCAACAGAGGAGTACACCACAAACTGGCAAAGATTGGAGGTCGAGATAGCTGCAGGGTACACAATGTGAGTAATATAGTTAATTCTCTTGACTGAAGTCATCCTGGGAGGAGTTAACACTAGCGATTTGTAAATAAGAGCAACAACGAAGGCTTAATGGACGATATCACAGTGTTAACACCAAACAGAGAAGCAATTTCTTCCCTCCTAGAAAGACATGATAAGTTGACTGAGTGGGCACATATGAACTTTAAAGCTCAAAATTCTCGTAGTGTAACCTTCATTAAGGGTAGGCAACGAGAGTTTAAGTAAATATAGGTGGTGAGCAAATATCAACAATGGTAGAAAAGCCAGTGAAAAGCCTAGAGTAGATCTACACATGGACCCTGAGTGACAAGCATGAAGAAGTTAGGATCCAGCAATTTTCAGAAGAAGACCTCAGCATTACTTACCAGACACTGATAATAGGGAAGTACAAGGTGTGGTATATTCAGTCTGCACTGCACCCACGGCTTCAATGGCCACTCGCACTGTATAAAGTTGCTCTCACACGAGTGGAGATAATCAAAGTTGCAATGTCCACATAAGAAATTGGCTGGGTCTTCCTAGAATGACATCCTTTCGGCATTGCACAAAAATGGGGCCCACTGGAATTTTCTGTGCCATCTCTTGTAGATACGTACAAGAGTTGCAAAATAAGAACAACCCTCATGCTGAGGTACTCAAGTGACGGTTGACACGGTGACGTTATTTTGGCCGCTTAGACGAGTACAGAGGGGCTAGAGATAAACACTTTCAAGCATTCATGAAGATTCCCAACAAAGAAGAAAGATCCGCAGTAATAGCCCACATAAGGCAAGTTGAGAAGCATAGCCAGTATGTACATTTGGTGCAAAGTAGTCACCAAGGTCAGTGTTTAGCGTGACAGGGTAGGGCTGTTGCGTGTAAGTGGAGTAATCTCTCGTCCTGGGACCCTGCAAGCGGAAAGTGATAAGTGCAGGTGTGGAAATCTCGGTACTATGTGCCATATTCTATCTAATTGTCAGTTAGGCCTTGAACACAGATACACATGGGGGCACAACCAGGTAATGGATATACTCTCCTAGGAAGCGGAAGTAAAATTAGCAGGGATAAATGAAGGCAAGTGGCCTCAAATTCCAGTGAAAGAAAATATCCAATTTTGTAAAGAAGCTAAGTAATGTAAACGCAAATCTCTGAAGACTTGTTCTCCTTCCCTCTCCGTACCTGGGAGAAACCAGACTTAAAAATGGTAGAGCTGACTATACCCTAGGAAAGAAACGTCGATGAAGCATTGCAGAGAAAAGAGGATTGATAAGAGGGTTTGATAAAACAGTGTGAGGAGTTAGACTAGGAAGTAACTTGTGAACCTATAGAGATAGGGGTGCGTGGCTTCATTGGCCACAGGCTATAGATTCTGCAAAAAGACCTTGGTTTCTCAAGTAAACAACAAGAGAGACTGGTGTTAAAGCTTCAGGAAACTGTTGAAAAGGTTAGCTACTTCGTATGGCTCACAAGAGATGACGATTGGACACCAGAGTGACTCTCAATTAAGTGCAAGTTTAACGTACCTCATCCAAAGGATCATGGAGGGCTTCGTCATTGTTGGTTGTAGTGATGAAAGCAGCCGAA
Source organism: Chironex yamaguchii (assembly GCA_024741275.1). Taxonomy (NCBI): domain Eukaryota; kingdom Metazoa; phylum Cnidaria; class Cubozoa; order Chirodropida; family Chirodropidae; genus Chironex; species Chironex yamaguchii. The sequence continues at coordinate 8,281 of JANTCA010043746.1, forward strand.
AGCAACAAGCAACAATGATCATCACCTGGTAATATCTTAACTTGTATCAGGAGAAGGAGAACTGACGGCGAGAGCACCTAACAGTGAGTGTCTGCCTTTCCTTCTCAAGAAGTAAACGTGTCCTACAAACGTTTCCACTAATTCGTCTTAAGTAATTCACCTCAGTCATACACACTCTCTTGTTCTCTCATTCTTTCTCTCTCATTCTTTCTCTCTCACACACACTCACTCACTCACTTTCACACACACACGCTCCCGCTCCCTCAAACAAACAAGTAGATCTTTATCGGTACCTTAATATATATATATATATCAAGAAATAAAAACAGCCAACTCCGAAGAATTGTTTGAAACGACGAAGAGTGTTTATAACTTCAAATTTCTATGTATACATATATCTACTTGTAGACTGGTACATCTCCAAATCAAACTCTATTTTCCTTTTTAATAGTTTACTAACAATGAAAGGGACTAATACAAACCTGACACGAACACGAGAAGCAAGCGGTGAACACATTTTTTGAAGGTAAGTAGAGCTGCCATCGATAACCATCTTTAAAATGGCGGCCAATACTTGTGCAACCTAAAAAATGAAGGTTAGTATTATATGCAATCTAGAGAGAACGACAATTCGGCTACTAGAAGAGACCTTACGCTTTCACTGTGGACTTGGACTAAGGTTAAGCATGAAAATATCTTACATTGAATAACTGACATATTTAGGTATAAAATTCAAGTTTTTTTGCTATTTTATCTATGTCTCTTTCAGTATAAGCAAACAAAGGCCTGGGAACAAGGATAAACCTGTTCAACCACCTTGAGTCTTGTAACAACTAGAACAGATAATTCTCAAGGAAATTGTCCTCTCTGAGCGATGTTAAATTGTTAGACATTGCGGCCCTTGTTCAGTAATACTCTGTTCTCAGCATAAATGCACTTCAAGTATTTCTTTCACTGACATCTGGAGAGTTAATTTTTTCTTCCGAATTTCTGAGGGCGTCTATTTAAGGAGGTCTCGATTTGTTGGGAACATCAAGGCAGGAGGAATGACGGTTGTTACAGCACTAAAGGAAATCATCGATTTGTTGTAGACTTCAGGTGCATGGCCTGAGGAGTGGCTCGTATCAGAAATGGTCACCTTGGCGAAAATACCTTGCACACAGGAAAGTCCAAAACACTGCACCATAAGTCTGATACGCCAAGCCTGAAAAATGTTTTCAGAGATTCCTCGGTAGCCCCTACATCACTTCATTTCACCACACATTGTTGATGAGCAATCTGGCTTTGTTCTTTTTGGGGATACAAGTGACGCTATCTTGACTGTGAGGGATACTATTCAGGAAGTGGCGAAAAAGCATGATGGTAAAGAAGTCTGGCTACTATTTGTATACTACTCAAAAGCTTTTGACTCGGTTTATCATGATATTCTCTTGCAAACAATAGAAGAATACGGGATACCACAACATCTCATATGTTTAGTCGTAGGGCTCTGTAACAGAGCAACAGGGGTGGTATGAGTAGGACATAGCCGAACAAAGTATTTTCCTTTTGAGAAAGGAGTTAGACAAAAGTGCCTTATCTCTCCTTTGGTCTACAATTTACTGGCCGAACTACTCCGAGTAGCTAGTGAAGAACACGGGCTGAAGATCAACAGTTCAAAAACCAACAGCATGACTATCCATGGTGATCGATATATCACGATCCAAGGCAAGCAGGTCAACAATGTGGACATGTTCAAACTAGTTGGCTCCATTGTAACTCCACAGGGAGACAGTGAAATTGAAATTAAAGCCAGGTCAGCGATTGCAAAGAAGATCACACCTGATCTGACAGAGATGTGGAAGTCCTCTGAATTATGTTTAATACTAAAAGTGAATATTGGCGAAAATCTTGGTGTGAAGTTTGTTTCTCTACAGTTGTGAGCGTTGAGTTCCGCTGAAAAGGGAGGAGAGAAATATTGAAGTATTTGAGATGTGGCTCTGGAGGCATGTCGTACGAGCCAGTTGGAAGACGAACGTGTGTATAAAAAACAAGTTAGAGTCTTAGAATCAGAAAGCATGCTCACACTATAAAAACGCAAGATCCAAAAGAATGGACACTGGAAGAGTAGACTGGAGAGACTGGTCCTGGCGACGATAGAAGGCGAATTGAGGGTGAAAGGCAGACGACGATGGAGGAAAACAGAGTGGATCCATGATTACTACTCGCAGAGCAGCCATCAATAGAAATATCTACGGTCCAACTCGGACTACGGTGCACTGAACTGAACTATCCAAGGGGATGTTGAAAGAGGGGATTATTTATTGGAAATGATAATTTCCCGTAGCCTCAACAAATTAACGTTGTTGAAGTCTTTCAATTCGTTTCTATTATTCATACAATTACTGTATGAAAGATGATAGTTAAAGTAATTTGATGGGAAACATTTTTAATCTGTTTTAATGAGAGGAGCTTATTCCAAGGGGGCATTTATTTGAGGGGAGATATCACTTTCTTTATCTGGTACTCCTGGGGTGTCTGCTCAAGGGGGAGGGCACTTAAAGAAAAAAGTATTTATTTGACGTAGTATAGTATAGACATAAGCGTTGCAATCGTAAACTCCGAGCTTTGCGACTCTCTTCCTTACGTCAACTGTCAGATAACAGAGCTTAATTCCTTTTTCTTTTCTTTTATGACAAATCATGTCACTTTGTAGCGTCTCGCTCAGTTATCAATCTTAACGCATTACTGTTCTGTTTCCTAATAGAAAATGGTGGTAAGGCATCTCAATTATAAGATTTAAGAGTGTTACTACTTAAGAGAAAGCAGCATTAACTTAATTTTCACTTTTTTATTTCATAGATTGCCTTATACTATTTAATCCAATAAGTTATGAAACTCGATATATCTTTGAGGCTAAAACACTAACCGGCGTTCCACTTACGGTTTCTTTTATATTCCAGGAGCTCACAAAACAATACCACGGGAAAACTGTTGCAGTCATTAATAATTAAAGTCATACAAGATTTTTTCACTTTTCACAATCCTCTTAATCCCAACGAGGAAGTATACTATCAAGATCACTTGTTGACGCTTACATTTTTTCTTAAGTGGTTAGCACTAGAGAACCTTTGACCATGTTTAAAATTCCTATGGGGTGAAAACTTTTTTATATTCTGGCTACGCCCCTGCAGAGTGTAAGTGGTCTTACGAAAACTCCTGCACAGTTTCTTAGATCTTTTCTAATATAACTTGTTGCATTGATCACATGAATGATTTTGTTTATGTAGGCTGAAAATATTTTCCTTGATCCTGCTATTGCTAGAAAATAGCGTTTCCATGAACCCTCCAAACTTTGGAAACATTTTTAAGCAGGTGTTTTCAGAGAGACATTGGTATTGGTATAACAAAAATGCAGTCAAAGGACTAACAACTATAAATTATTTCACCAGCAATAATTGACGTTGGCTTTTATCAGCCTAATGACAAGTGTGAAACTATTATTGTGTATCAAATACCTGTGTAATAAACTAAATCTCTCATTCATTTAATCTCGTTTTGTCGTTTTACTCCATTCCGTATTTGTGTGAAAATAAATAGCATTTTTAAAATCCTTTTGCTCAAGGGTTATTGAAGACCATTTATTGTAGGCTATTTGTCATCTACAGGATATGTAACAAGCGAGTTTCAGATTGAATTCATATATTGAGTAATTAATGCAAAATAACTAGCAAGCAAGAACAGGTGTTCTGTTAAGCTTTGAATATTTATTACAAGAGAAAATATATCTTTTGTAAATAAATCTTCCTGCAAATGAAATATAAAAGCAAGACGGCTTTTATTTGATCTTCAATCTCCTGCCTGACTTAATCACAAGGTCAATATCTTCATAACAGCCTGGCTGAAACGATTAAGGAACCGTTCCTTCCGTAAAATAAAACAATTTGAGTTTTCATCCGCAACCACAGAACTGGATATAGTAGCACAGTGTGACTATGTATTCTATCAGACTAACTTGAAAGAACATTTCTGTTGCATTTTATTAAAAATTTTGATAGGAAATAGCCCCTTAGATACAAATACAAACTCCTAGTGAAATGACCGTACTAACCACAAAAAATCTTACAGCGTCTGATGTATTTCCGTGCAACGTTCCTACCAAGTAAAACGCTCATTATAATTTTATTTTATTAGGGTTAGGCTTACCATTGTGTAAAGTAATATTAGAAATGGCAAACACAACCGCTTTACTGATAATGAAGTAACTGCAAGATGTATTTTTTCATTTTCAAATATATCGACGAGAAAATAAACAAAGTTATGCAGAAAACATGCCGTTAAAAATGTTGAAACTTCCTTAAAGTCAATAAAATTGTGTTCCAAGTTATTAAAGATATCATCAAAGAGAAATTTATCATCAAATAACTAAGTTATATTGTGTCCTTACTTTATAGTACCTCAGTTAGATTGAATAATGCAACAGTTTCTTTCTGCGGAGTAAAAGGTACAACGCCTTAGAGGGCTTTAACCTTGTGAAAATAACCCTATTGATCATGAGTTTTAATTGGCAAGCTCTCGAGAGTCCACGTTATATGGTCATTGTATATTAAATTGGAAACCTTGCCTTTACAAATACACCCGGTCAAATGGCGTCAAATGAATAAAAAGACGATTTATTTCTTATAATTTTGCCGTATCTCAATAACCGCTGTATGTCATTATACAAACATTACAAATGAGTTAAACTTTGTAAAAGCTCACAATTCAGAGAGCCTGCAGTAAAGATATTAAAAAATACACATTTTTACGCACTCGACAATAATTTGTCCACAAAATAAGTGTTTTAAATTGCTAGTGAAGATTGGCGTGGCCTGTTGACCACAGCTTGAAGAGCTCTCATACATAAGATTTCTGTTGAAAGCTCGCGCTGCACCTCTTGTTAAGAAGACTCCAGGAAGACATCAACACTTACGGCAATTTATCATTCGTTTCTCTCAGTTGTGGGAACTCTCAAATTACAGTATACTTTGCTTTTGAATTATGGAAACCCGAATGAGGGAGGTTTTCTTTGCACATGTCAAATATGATTCACTCCGATTTTGGGTGATCTGAACTTAATCAACTTTTTAGATAGTTTACACGCCCAAATCGTTCCACGTCGACTCAGAAGACAAGTATATGAAAGTACTATGTAGTAGAAGAAAAGTAACTTGCTTGCATATTGAACAAGACACATTAAATGCTTTGAATCTTGAAATATTAGAAGGAAAGATTAATAATTAGGCTTGACTTAACACTCCTTTATGTCTATTTCAAATTGCTTTGCTTTCATGAGGGAGTAGAGTGATATCTTATGAAATTCAGTGAGAAAGAAGTGCCGCCCTCTTAATATCGAGTCACCGCATCTTGATATATTTCAAAGGAGTGCGTTATCATCATCGTCGTTGTCATCATCACTATCAGCCCATGTTGCCTGCAATAAAAACCTAATCATCATCATCATCATCATCATCGTCATTATTATTATTATTATTATTATTATCATTGTTAATATTATCATCGTAGTCTAATCTTTGTCGTCGTCTTCATCATCATAATCAGGTCGTATTCCTTGCAAGAGCGACCTAATTTGCTCCATTTGAGAAAAAAGGCTATTATCACACATTGACGGTTCCGTCGCTTACCTTTTCTCCCGGAGTCCCTCGGAGGTCGAAAGACGGGCTTCTCTACGATTGTAAAAAATTTAATGGCGGTGATTAGTGTAAATTATTAAGCTTGGTATGAACATTTTTATTAAAATGGATTCAGTAATGTACTGAAAATCTGATCACTGGAAAAAGGTGCTTTGAAACATTTTAAGTGTAACTTAAACTGTAACTTTTCTCCCTAAAACATTTCAAGGAGGGCCCATCTTTTCCGACTGGATAGGTGTAAAATAAGAGTGTTTAGGGGCACATTGGCGTAGTCATTAAAGGCAAAGATATAGGTCAGCTGTAACATATCGATAATATGTTTATCAAGAATTTACGAAAGTAACAGACAAGTTTCCCTTTTTAACTTATATAGATCATATTAAGTTTGTATTGTAAATGATTAAAAGAAAAAACATGTCTTCCTCAAAACAATATTGCAACATAATCGTACAATGTAGGAAAAGCTTAGAACCTGGACCCCTGTAGCATAAAATTGCAATATGGGTACACCAGCACAATAAATGTTCATCTCTTTTTAACATAGACAGCAATAACTTTGTTCTCATAACTGGATCAGAGTCATTAAATCAAACTACGATTAATACTAATCTTTCTTGAAACCGTTAACGCATAATTGTGCAATTAGTTTTGAGAATAATCAGTTTTTTCACAATCCAAACAATTTTTACAATACATGCCGCGTTGCCCTGTTTAACTTGTATCATATTGTAAGATAATCTAATTCTTTGTGACCTTTCGACAAAATCGTTATGACAATGCTACTTTAAAACCTCCTGTTGCATTTGTATAATGGGACCCGGGGCGTATTAATGGAGGAAATCTTAAGTATTCAGTAGAACAAAGAATTAGATTTATGTTTTGACGTTAAAGATCACTGTAAGTGCCCATTACTTAGATCAGAGCGCTGACAGGTCAATCCCTGATATTATACTAAACCATAACATTTAAGATTGCTGACTTACAACGCAAATGGGAAATTTTTTGCAGATAGCAATCATACGTATGAGATAGAAAACCCCACGTTTTTTCTTTCCAAAGGTAGCCTTTCAACTGAAACGATTAAGTAGCCAATTGTTCTTTCAAGAGTACGCACTTTACCTACATACGAAGAATCTACTTGGATATGGGCGTCTGATTAGAAAGAATGTTCCAAAATGAATACATGCTTGTGTATGATGGCATGATAACTTGATCGTAGTAACACAGTAGCTTATCAGCCATGGGAATCAAAGATATGATTGCAAAATCTCTGATGACACCCGCCATGTATTCTCCGCATCGATATGTTACACCCGTCGTATACTTTTCTTAAAAGCCATTATCTTGGAATTAGGTTGTTGGTCTGCTGGATAATACAATCCGAGATGCAGATCAAGAGACGCTACAACGATTCTCAGTAGCTATCCTTTACCCAATAGCAGGACAAGGAGCGGCTATCTATCAGTGCATGACTACAAGCTCGTTCAGGAATGAATTTATGTGTGAATATGAAGGTACAAAAACACCTGTAGTTTTACTTACGCAGGTATGAGCACCTTATAAATGGAAGGTATACGCAAGAATTCATTCATTCCCTAAATTTTTGCCCAATGTTAGTACATAAACGCCAATCGTGGTAGTGAGTGTCTAATCTCTCGACTTGCCGTATGTAAGTACTACAAAGATATACTTGAAAAACGAACTTCGTACCAGGACATAACTTGCAACAGGTCCCCTCATGATGAACAGGATTTGCGCAAAATGTTTTTGGACACGTTCTGATTGCGCATGTTACTACTTGGCTCTGAGAGAAGAAACAAAACAGAGACAATGTTGACGATACTGCATATAGTTTAACTTCAAAGCATGACAATAAATCACAACATTTCCAGCACTGAAGTGAATAAACTTAATACCACCGGACTGCTACTCAACGAACTTAACTTAAAATGCTCTAATAACTGATTTCGAATGGGTTGTTCGGAATCATAGAACGCAGACGAAAAGGTTTGTGGCGAAATAACATTTTTCCGGTTACAACAATATTCCGTTGAAGCCTGATACCAAGAGACTATATTCACTTTAGTAGACCTGATAACTATGTCTGACAAACATTTTGACCAAAGAGATACATACGGTAACAGCTACAAATGCGCAAAACATGTGGAACATGTTCACACAATCTCCCCCTAATGGCAACGAGTGGCCAAGTACCTAAACAAAGCAGTTGTTTATGCAGGAAGAGACTGGTTTACGATAACGGGTTAAGAAATAAGGAAGATTGTATCAAGTAAAGAAAAATGGTGTCGGTGTCTTTAATTCCAAAATTTAAAAATATCGATTTCAAAGCAAGCTATCTACCTGTGAAATAGCATAAGATTTACTACTTTCCAAGACGTAAGGCGCACGGTTCACAGCATTGGATGTAGCGTTTGTGTGAGGTACAATGGAAAGACAGTATCCTATCAATTAAGGTCCTTCTAGGAGCTTGAGCGACAAATCTAAGTCGCTGGGAAAGAATTTTTTAACAAAGCACTTATATCCTCGCTTGGTCGTGGGTGTAAAAGAGTATGGGGAGACTGTCTAACACTGTTATTTGGCCCTTATTATTAACTTTCGCTAACCATAGCTGCCTCCTACTGCCCTCATAGCCTTACCACTACGAAAGCTTCTACGAACACGCTTTCAATGATCCAAAGACGTCCCACTTTCTTATACCACCAATACTCTTGGCTTTGAGACCTAAATCAATTTATAACATGTGTTTCCTAATGAACAGGGTCCATGGACCGTAACCTTTAGTTTAGGTAAAATAAATGTTGAGAAACAATGTCGAGTGTTAATATTAACATTGGTACATGAGTTGCATTTCCCAGGACATATACCTCTTACACAACGTGAAAGTATGACCTATTCCAAGTTTTATGTCAAAGCCATTAATGATGGGATCAAGAAAGAGTTGGCCTAAGATGTTATTATGACAGCTATATGATAGCGAAAATTTATCTTACCGCGCAGTTACATTCCATGCATTCATTGGCTTTAAGTCTTCGTGAATGGGGACCAGTCTCCCGCCAGGTTACACCGTCACGATACGTTTTACCTTCGAGTAAACATGGCCTTTTCCACGCCTGATTGGCATCATTTTCAATAGAATCTGATGTCAATCCGTCTTGAATAAGAATGTCCGGGGGAAATCGCCCTGCTAATGAAAGAAAACAGCAAGAAAACATTGTTGTAAGGAACAGCTTACCGATGTAAAACCAACACTTGAGACAAAACTGTGCTGCTCAGATCATTCAAAAAGACAAGTAGGCTTTTCAGGAAATCGAAGTCCCATGCTATTTCAAGTTTCGGGGCGTACGTCTTATTCTTTTTGGATTCCACGGTGGAGACTATTTGAGCGGGCGATTTAAGGGGGTGGCAATTATTAACAAAATTAATGATCTTATCTTTTGATCTAGTATAAAATGCTGGAGTAGGTACTACGATACCGAAATAAAAAGGAAGATACGTAATGAAACTATGGAAGGGTAAACAAGATACTTGTTGACAAAAGGGACATGCGTAATCGAACAAGAAAGCTGCAAGGGGTTGAAACCACTGGCATGAGAGATATAGAGATTGGTTGTTTTAGTGACGCTTATTTTTTCCATAAAAGTAAAAGCCTCTGCATTCGTGTTTAAGACTGAACTTCTGAAAAGAATAAATGTTTTTCCTAAACAGAAATCAAAACTTGCCATAGTGTGGTAATCATATGAAACAGACAATTCAATATTTTAATTGTTATGATGGAAAACTACGGGTAAAATGAACTTAACGTGCGTGCACTGATATAATAAATCTTGTTGTTTTACATAATTTCTGTAATGTCGATTAAGTTGTTATTGACATTTGTAGGCATTAAATTTAGTGCTGAATTTACTAACCTTTGCAGACTGTGCGACAGACAATATGATCACCCTGTATAAAAAAACAAACAGCATGACGATGAGTCCGGTATAAAAAATGAGAATAAATATGTTATCACAATATCAATGTGTTTTCATTACTTACTGCTCTAGTTACATTAACAGCTATTAACAACAAATACTGTTATCAGTCGTAGTGTCTGCAATTAATAGTGAACACATTCTGTAACATTTCCGTTAATGATTCTAGGAGGTTACGGTGGAGAAGGGAGAGAAAAATAGACGTGGCCTTTATATCATTGTAGGGGCAGTAATACCTACTTGGACTTTGTAAAATTATAAAAGTTACAGTTCCCAACACCCTTGTGATCTATGTCCATGCTACAAAGCGAGATCAGGTACCCAGATCTCGGGGTCTTAGGTCTAAATTAAACGCCGCTTTTCTCATGCGTTGAACCTAATACTTGAATAAGGTGCATGCAAAGAGCGACGTCTAATTTCACTGAGTGTGGCAGATTTGATTAGGTGCAGCGTAATGTGCGTGGAGCGACTGTCGTTCACATTATCTGTCAATCAGTTTAGATTAAGCACGAAAAAAACACGAGAAGCGTCATCTAACTCAGTACTGCTGTATCGTCGCATCCAATTGTATTAGGTTCGGGGCATGACATTTAACTTAGGCCTTACACTTTACTTGACATCAACGACACATTTTGAAAATTGAAAACAAGTCAAGAACTGTTAACGTTACATTAACGATTATGCTAAATTGCTTTGTCCGCAAAATGTTTTAGTCTCGACATTTTAGTGACAACATACATCGACCGCGACCAACATTAATTATTTCCGTAAAACAACAACTGGTTGTTCTTAATTCTATGATCTAAATCGAGTTTGCGAGGTAGTAGCATAATATAAGAGGTGAGGTAATTTTGAGAATTATACATTCTAATCCCGGGCGTCCTCCCATTCTTTCCTGAAAGGGGGATCCAGTCAGATTGAAAAAAGGCCAAAAAAATGATGAAATCATCCTTAAATTGTAGTGCACTTTCTACAATAACCACCTAATGGCAGCATCATGACCAAAATTATGCCATTTGTATTTCTAGTACGATACCACTTTCAAACGATTGTATTTTGTCGAATGTTGTGATAAAATGCTTACTTTGTGCTTGTTTTGTGCTTCTTTGACAAACTCCTCCATTATGCGTTGGATATAGTGGATTTGGAAAATAAAAAATCTTGGCTTTCATAATGCGTTGCGATCTCAACTCAACAGTTAATAAAGAGTACCTCCAAAAGCTAGTAACTGCTCAATATACCCCTAAGTTGTAGCTTTATTTCTCTAAATCTGGTCATTTGGTTGCATTTGATAAAATACAATCGTTTGAAAGTGGTATCGTACTAGAAATACAAATGGCATAATTTTGATAAACGTAGCACCCCCGGTATAATGGCATAATTTTGATAAACGTAGCACCCCCGGTATAATGGCATAATTTTGATAAGACGTTCAAACCGACCAGACCCCCTTGTTATACCATAAACGTAGCACCCCCGGTATTTTAATAAGAACAGAAAGAAGCTGCTATACAAGGGTTTTCAGTTCCAAGTCATCAACCATCTTTATAATCGAAACCCTCCTTGAGCGTTTCATGTACCTACGAGATAAACCCCTTAATTCTCTTATAATTCTTTACTAGGCAAATGAAATTCTAAAAGTACCTATTCATAGATGGATCTGTGTGAGACACAATACTAAATGTCCGACAGCAAAGTCTACATTTGAAAATCAGTGGCAAGAAAGTAGAAAGAACTAGATAAAAGCATCCAATTACACTTACTTGATCACATCGGCACTGTTTACATTGACTTGAGCCATTGGGAAACCAAACTTGACCAATGACGTAGAGTTTGCCTCCACTAGAGCACCTTCCATTGACTATTTTATGGATAAGGTAAACAAAAACAAGTAATAGCTAAGCCATCAAGATACTATAAGTAGCCATACTATCTACAACAAGAAAACATCAAGACAGAGTGATTGATTTTTATAAAATTTTGGAATGTTGTATAAAAAGCCACACTGATTTTATCTTTTCCGCTGACGCTAGAAGACAAGTTTTCTACTGCTTTGGTTTCCTCTTATTTTCCGTGAGTACATACCCAGTTAGGTAAAATTTGCCTTTTCAAATTGAGCCAAACATATTTCCAATATTTGGATTTCGCTAGTAAAAAGTAAACTGCAGATCTGAAAATTTCCTACTTTACAGATGTTAGAGGTACTTACAACCATTCCATTTATATGAAATTTCAGACGGAAAGCTCGCGAGTTTGACGACTTTGAGAAGTCGTCATTTACAGAACGATTAAGCGAAATTGATATTTAACATAGCTGCACCTTAATTTTTCTAAGAATCAAATAACTGGTTCTTATGCAAAAACATTTAATCAAATTATCAAAAGCTATTATTGCCAAATGAGGTATTGATTTATTGGAGTCCTTGTTGTAAATCTTAGCATCGTCGCAAAAGTCTCTCCAAGAAATTTGGAGTTGTTCCTTGGAACCTGTTCCCTACCAGCTTTAATATAGCCTTGGTTGTTCTTTAGGAAAATGAACGGAGAAGAGGGAAATTTGTAAATTCAAATTTCATTGGCCGAAAAGGTAAGTTGCAACTAAATTTACCAAGAGAAACTAAAGAACTATCCCAATACGCTAGTTTAAATGACTCTAGAAATACGTCTGTCCATAAATCCTCGTCCAGATATGGTTAACACGAAATTATCACTTCACAGGAGTAATACCCTCTGGCAATTGGCTTCAGTATCATTATACAATTTCCGTACGTAATTAACTCAACCACTTGTTAATCACGCGGCAAACAAGATAAAGAGTAAAACCATTTTTCCCCGTAGCAACCCCAAACACAGAATTTTGAGAGACAAATATCTAACAGATAAAGCTAGACTTACACTAAAAACACACCGACATTTCTGGAATTACATTCTGAAAATCGTCCTGAATCCACGAAAGATACTATTTCTTAATCCATTTAGAATTTGCTTTGTTATGGTAAGGCTTCATGTTTCAAAGCCAGACATGTTCTGAAAATCCTGTAAGACTTTATTTGAAGCAGTAATCTCGAGCCAGTTAAACTACTTTAGTTGGCCAAGGTTGTAAAAGTTTGAACCTTGAATTCTTCATAAATGTGCATCTCTTAATTACGGAGTAAGGTGCTCTCTGGATTTCCTTTCCTGAACGATGTCTTTACATTTGAGAATTAAGTTATAGAATTTGCACATCAGAAGAAAAGAACTCTTTAACTTGGATTAACTACTTTTCTAAAGTAATTCCACAATCTCACGAGTCGAATCATTCGCGTCTCTTTACTGCACCAGTATGGCATTTATAAATAGATTATGCTTAAAAAATTACGGTTACCCTGCTCATGACTATTTACACAATGCTAAAGTTACACGCAGGCAAAATAATTTTGTTTCAATATTTACACGATTAAGACCTTCTACGTCTTTAATTCGCGAATAGATCGTTTTGTTCTCAAAAAATAACAGGAAAGTTAAAACTGTTATATTTCATCTTACATTCGTGAGCACGACGGCTGTACTTTAATGTGAATCGTACACTGTCTTTCTATGGTTCGGCTTACATTCTTTATACAATATTTCTCAAATTGTAGATTACATTTCTGTCATGTGCACGCAATTTCATATTATATGGCTTCGTTAGTTGTATCTGGCCAAACATTTCTCTTTGTTTTCTAAAAGTGACTTTCAATTTTCTGAACAAATCCCAAAATCAGTACGAAATGGTGTCGCTAAGGAGGAAATCTTCCAAGTAACTAAAATATTCTAAAATTATTTGGAAATTTCACCAGCTAGTTAGCCTTATTATCGGGTAATGTTAGGAAAGTTTCGATTTTCTGCATTACGGGTTGACTGTTTCCTCATTTCATTGTCGACGCAGGTTTGTAGACGCCTGAAGATGTGTTTAACGATTTCGCCCATCACAGTGTCGATTGAGCACTATAGGGTGATGAGCTACATAAGTAAGAGAATCGGAAGGTGAAGCAAGCAGAGTGATTAACACTTGAAAACAGACTATAATTCTTTTGTATTGATCTGGTAACATAAGCGGGAGAAAAGATAATAAAACTGATGAAAATCAAAATAATAAAGACATTGTCAATTATCAACTTGACAAAAGTTGTGCTTGAAAATGAGAATAAAATTGAATGTGTATTATGGATTCTGTTACGACAATGTCATCTACAATAGAAGTGATGATAACAATAATCGATTTGCCATGAGAAACAAATAAATAAGCTGATGTAAATTTGTAATCAAGAATGTTTATTGATATGACAAGTAAGCGTCATGACGTTAATGAATCTTCACTACCATAGTTAAGACACCACTAATGTCTGACAAGCCGAGTTACTCGGTGTACAGGCTTGCCATCTATTTTCTCTAAAATGTTTTATCTGGGTCATATTAATTAGATGCTACATGAATAACAACTGCCTTTATTCCTTCTTGTTCATTTCTGATTGTCAATATAAATTTATCCATGCGACATCGAATCCTAAAGGCCTGCCTCGCGACTCAGGACAATAACCAATAAACTTGAGTTTTATATATCATACAATTATCCGATGTTGATTCCATTGAACCATGTCATGCTAACAGTCAAGTATTCTCCAGGTCTCTGCTCTGGTCCAAAATCCTACAGTCCAAACACAGTGACAAGTTCCGCATCCTACCAAGCCCCGCGATGAGACAGCACGCAAGAGCTCATCATATTTTCTATCAAACTTGCTAAAACGAGAAGCATTGATGCGGCACCCAATGTAGATTTCCTACAAAACAAGAGCATTGTTGTTTCTCCCACATTGGGACCAATCCTCCCCGACACTAACTCCCTTTTATCATATCCACGGGGTTTCTCTTTAATCCAAACACTACCGGTTCGTTAGCAGGAAGGGTTCTTGCTTCCTAAGCAGTACAGACAATGTGTCGAGTGCAATGGCGTGAATTCTCAGTGTGAAAGATATCAAAGACTCTTCACATGAAACATGTGAGATGGAATGCTATAACGAAGTTGCTCTTAACCATTAATAAGCGAAGACGTTTTTTATCAGAATGATATATGCCTTACTTTCAGTTTAACAAGGCTCACCAATAATTTCACAAATTCACCGCATGTGTCCTTAGTGAAAAGCTCATAACGTTTAACCTTAGTTGTACAAATTTAAGTCAAAAGTGGCGTGAGAAAGTAAAAAACTTTATAATTATTCCAGGTTAATAGAGGCCAAGATTAATAGAAATCAATAGTAATACAAGTAAATTCTCCTAAATTTTAGCTTGATGTAAAAAGGCCTTGAGAAGGAGATAGCTGAAACTTCCTGGATCTAAATGAATAATCCGGCTGACCAATTGCATGACTAGACCTTTCAGTCTTCCAGACTGCCGGGATACGGGTGTGGGAAGTGTATTAACCAACATGAGTCACCAATCACATCCCTCTTGAAATAAACTGGCCGACATTTATTGCAAAAACAGACAACTGATGATAATACGATTGCAATCGATTTTCCTGTCGTCAGCTTGGACAGTTTTTGACAAATTTCTACTTAATTGACTGTATCATAATAGAGCATGGCGTCTATAGTGTGAATTGAAGTTACGATGAACCGTTTTTAATGACTTAAGATATCCTAGAAAATAATAGCTGGAAAAGCATAGAGACGATGTCCGTAAGATTAGCATTTGTTCCTTGTTGGATATTGACATGACATTAATCCTTTCTGAGACACAAATCACAACATTGTAGCAAGCAACGATTAAGAAGGATGGTCCCCCTATTATTAAATTTGAAACTTACAGAAGAGATCATGCAGTAATAATACGATATTCTTCGCTATGTTAAATGTAGTCAGGTTTCTACAAAGTTGGGTAAACTTGATACCTACCTTGATGTCGGACAAGCAGGAAACAGCTAGTAATCCACAATAAGATAAAGACAGACCTATTAAAACAAAGAATAGTCTTTAAGAACTATTTCTACAGAGGACAGACAAATTGGTCTACACAAAATTATAGAGGATAACGCAAGTTTAATCACTTCTTATTTACATAAACCAAATCCGTGGTAGTGGACTTCAATTCAGTTATTTAAACACTTTGCTCAGCACAGTGCTTTGTTATTATAAGCGTTACACAAACAAATAAAGCGTTCTGTAGATTTCCACTACGAAACACAAACAAACTTCTATGACTTCAAGTAGATAGCTAGCAAAATGCTAAGTCGTATTTTATCCATTCTCGTAGTTTGCTTGACTAACTCAGACTCAGGAAATTCTGTACATCTGCAATCAAATTTTAGAGTAGTAATTCATACCTTTAACTTCACTTCGCACACACACTCTCCTAACATTATAAATTAACTACACCCCAAGGAAAAACATAGTAGCCTCAGCATGCATTGAAAACTGTTTTCATAGTCTAGAATTATCATCGTAGCGTATAAACTTAATTTTGGATGTACTTTTCCAGAATAAGGATGTACTTATAAACAAGGAATATTGGGTAATTAATGTCGACTTTCATTAAGGTATGTGAACTAAAATACATCTATTACAGGGCTCAGAATGTGATTGAAACCATGAAAAAAACTTTGTCCAATGCTTACAAATGGCATCATATAGTCTTGTGTAATATAAATGTTTTCACAACTCACAATTTAGTTGAACTGTACAGGGCAGTTTAATTTACAATGCAGTAATAAGAATTAGAAACTGACAGGATAAGAAGTTTCTACAGAAACTAATCCGATAACACATAGACGCAAAAACCATAGCCGCAGCAAAACTAATCGAAACTCAACAATGAGATTCTTTCCTGTCATACATTTTAAAGGAACTAATCCAGATATATGAAATTGCTATGAACTGTCGTTCGTATTTACCTCATTCTTCGAAGACGGTCTTTGCTCCAAAGAAACTGTTTTCTTTCCTCACTTGATAAAATCCTTACAAACCGATTTGTGTCGTGTTTTGCAGTATAGCTATGCTGACATGCTTAGACTCTTTTCATTCAGTTGTGATCACATTTTAATGAGATACAGCATCTCAAGCCCGCTGGGCACAAAGCGAACTATCAACAAGCTACGCTGTATATGCCTTTGTTAGGTACGAAGTCTTTAACTGAATTAATGTGAGGAGATCTCTTAAGTCCCGCAGAGACTGCAAAATATCGAACTAGCTTGATCGTGTTTCTTACATCCCATATATATGGCATCCAAAACCCTTCAAACCATCAAGAAGCACCTTACTAAATTAAACAAAGCTTAAAACGAATTTCCTTCCAAATGAATGTTGGAAGACTTAAATTTTTCCTTAAAAAAGAATAAGGGCTGGTCCAGGGGTCAAGTAGATTTCCAGTTGTGTTTCAATAAGCCAATGTATTGCTCTTCGGAACCGCAGAGAGGCCCCAATAAAAGACCTTCGCTTGAAGTGTGCACATCTCTTATGCACTCATGCCGTGACTCTTGAATTGCACAAAGGATGGAAAGAGTTATTTAGAAAAAGATTCTAGACTTGACGTAAGTCATCGCCGAAAACAATAAATTTTTGTCTCACGCAATTTGTACTATAAACACGTAGAAAGCACAACAAATATATTGACAAGCCTTTTACCATCTCTTTAAAGGCAAAGACTGGTCGTCAGATACATGAGAGAATGTAGTACTTCATCAAATCAAATAACTCGGCTTTAGATGTGTCAAAATATGACAGTAATGGAATTGTATATTTTATTTATTATGGGCTTATCTTCACAGAATGTCATCAAATAAATTGGGGCTTATAAGTGGCAGCAATCACAATAATTCAGTTAAACAAATATTCCCTTCAAGGAAATTCTTGGGAACGTATTCACGGTTAACGAACCAAGCACATTTGGTAAGGGAAGGACATAAAACACTAACGACGTCTCGTTTTCAATAACCTCATTATTGAAACTGTTTACCTCACACGTATAAGAGAAACTGTAACAGCGATGTCGAGGAATTTTATGTGAACATATTGAGAGAACGTATATAAATAAATTAAAAAAACCAACTTGCCTTTTCAAATCTTATTTGGTTGTCTGTTTTCCCCAGCTAATGAGGTTACAGTATTGTAAGCTGGGGCATCCATTATTTTTAACTGGAAGGGACCTCTTTACCTAGTCATTTCACATGTTTTCATAACAGCAACGAAGACATCTCTTATGAATACTATGTAATCCAAATTTGAGATACTATCTGACTTTGAAGAAATTCTTCCTCGGGAGACGGTTGTACTGCATCAAATAAATAATCACAGCGTTTGCTGTTCCCGCGATCTCTTATTCATAATGAATGCGTGCCTTGTAAAGACGCCAGGAGCATCAAACTCTATGAGACTTCATTACGAAAAATTCGTATTTCACTATTATGCCGAAAGTGGCAAGTTAGAACCTAACTCAGAAAATGCTGGGAACACTTTCAGCTCTCTCTTCTGTAATTGCTAGTTGTTAGGAGGGAAAAAACCCATAAATTCTTCTTTTACATCATTGCAAATTTAATTTTTTTTTTTGTTTTTCTGATTTAGGGTACCTTTAAATTTTGCTACTTGCTACGTTAATAAGTCATGATGTAACGAAAAACACAGTGAAGAAACCAGGGGTTTTAGATCCACTTATCATTCAATATCATTTACGGAAGATGGGATGCACATGAAAGCTTCTCCCATACCAAGAGCATCAGCTAAGCCTGAAGACGAAATCGTGTGCTTTTTTATGGTAGCAGTTAAGTATTTTGTATTTCTCTTGCAAAATTGTTTACGCGTCCTTGAAGTCTACATCTTAAGTTAACTATTATCATTTGATCAGATTCCTTGTGAAAATCTTCTACTATTTAAATTGTAAGGCCAACGGATAATGTCCGCCTATTTCAGTGTGCCTGGAAGGCTGCCGTTTGCTAGTTTTATAAAGAGTGGGAAAAACTGTCGGTGTATTCGTTTTTGCACTTGCTAGTTTCTGATGTGACTAGGGCGGACGAGAGACAGCCTGGGACGTAGGGTTGGTCTCTGAACGGAAGAGAAAAACTTTTTAGACCACGCCCTTTTATACTTGAGTCATGCCCTTATGGAAACGCCTACTGTACACGACTAAAAATCTAATTCTAAGATGGGAATGGCCTCCTAAATCTCAATAAATCAATTAAGCTTCTAACAAAAATTAGTAAGCTAATGATTTTCACAATAACAAATCAGGACTGACTTCTTGCTCTATTTCTTGAGACCCCACTGCTGGCCCCAGGCTCCTTGGAAACTACCCTGGCAACCCCCCGTCTTGACGGAATTGTACGTGACCTATTGATGAAAGTATTTGCCCACCATTGAGCTTGAGCACTGTTTCAAAAAACTTTAAGATTGATAAGCCCTCTAATGGTGATTTTCAGTATTACGAGCTTTGCAAGTATTCATCTTTGGGAGTCATTTGCCCTTGAACTGAACCTTGATAGTTTTGGTATCTCCTCGACTTCGTCCAGCGTTCGATATAGAATGATGTGAGATTATGAATAATCTTGAACTTGTGTCCATCGAAGCAATCAGTAAACGGAAAATCGAGTTAAACAAGGTTATCTAAAACAGTAAAACAATCTCTGGTATAATGACGTTGTTTCAGAGTAGAGTGTGTCCTTAATAGGAACAACAAGTTATCCAGAGGTTTATTTATGATTCCATGAGCCTTAAACTAAATGACGTTTATAGACAGCCTCCATCGTTATCGAGACAGCGCCGGTTCTATCACACCTTTTCTCGTGACTACATTCCTTTCTATGTATCTTAATTTGCTGAGTTCCTGATCTGACAATACTCTAAATTTCAGTAACCCTTTAAATGTTCCTTAAGAATGTTTTTGACGTGGAGTGCAAATTAACTATTATGATGTTTGTCAACCCAGTGGCGCCCCTAATAGCAAACAGTATTTTCACCATTTAAGACATTTTCAGTGTAGTCAGATCTTTAACAGCTCTGGTTAACACTGAAGCACACTTTGAAATGTCAAGATACTTTGTCAAGATAGTTCAGGCCATTTCTATTCTAAGTAAATGATACAATGCTAACAGTTTAATGCCAATACTAGAGAAGGAGTATACAGAATGGTCTTTTGTGTGGATCACAAGTAAAGCTGTACATATGACTATCAGTTCTCTGAATCAGGGCCTGTCAACTGCAAACCTGATGTCTTTCCTACTAGTCTTATGGGTGTAAAATTTCAGTCTACGGGTGTATATGCTTACAAGCGGCATGTGCTTTATACCTTACTCTTGTATCCAATTATCGCCATCGATGGTAAGTAAAGATGGAAGTAGAAGACAGAGTGGTCTTGTGTCCGGTTCATTGGACATTGACGAATTAGCTTGATTGAAAGAGGGAAGTTCTTTGTTTCACAGTAAATCATCACCTTGAGACTTGATGAAGTTAAGGCCAAATGAGCAAGTAGAGAAATATACGGAATCCAAAAGCAGCACTTGAGCTGCTCACATCGGTGTGAATATATAGGAAGAAAGTTGTAAAAAATTTGTTGTTGACGACTTGTTGGATTATGCTAGAAGAGGACATTGGCATTGTACTACATAACAAAGTTTTGTTTTCGAAAACGTAGTGCTGAACGTTTTGTCTTTTTTAGATATCTTAATGGAAAACACATAAATAATAAGCGAATTCAAAGACAGGCAGAATAATCCCACTCCAAAATAAAAGAAGCTGCGTCTAATTTTCGAGGAATTAACACCCGAGAGCAAGAACGAATAAGTAGACATAACAAAAACGTAGATGAAATCTCTCAAAAATTGGGTATGAAAATTAGTTTTGAAAAAAGCATAGTTTCAACTTGAAAAATCAAAAGCTATAAATATACTAAAAAGGTACCATCACTAACAATGCATCTGTGCCTGTTTATGAAGAAGAGTTAGAAAGGGTGAAGGAGTTCAAATTTTTAGGGGTAACTCGTGCGAATTATATTGATGACATCAAACAACTTATCATATAAAACATTTATTCCTATTATGACATTATTTACTTCTTAGAAGATCTAGGTATCTTGTAATCCCAAATTTAAGTCTACCTAAAAACGTTGTTCGTATCTATTCCAAACATTTATGTCCAACTTGTGCTCCTTATTTCAGCATCGTCCCTATTTCAAAGATTGGATTAGTTATTATGTTTCCAGCTTAGCTCTGAAGATACTGAAATGAATAAATCTAATTTATTCATCTGCTTATTGATATTTAAAGGTATCTACAATATACTATAGGAACACTTCCATTTACGTATGCAAAATGTGATCTCAAATTGAAGACTTTATCGAGTAACGAATGTTTTAAATGCATGAGTAGATTGTGTAAGTCACTAAAATATCTATCATACGTAATCACTACCGTCGAGTCACATCTCTTTTCGCAGAGAGGTCGTGCACCAGCTTCCTCCAAACATGCCTGTCCCTGATCTTCTCGTCCAACCAAATCAATGAAAGGCCGCTCCATTCCTTGATGTCGTCCAACCAAACTCTTCTCTGTCTGCCTCTACTCCTTCCTTCCACTTTGCCCAGCAGCACCTCTCTCTGCATACAATCGTGCCTCGCCACATGTCCAAAATGATCTCATTTCCTCTAGGTTATGTTGAACAACTTTCTTTCATCCCTAACCGTCTCCAGCACCTTCTTGTCCGTGATCTTTTTCGTCCATCCAATCCTTAGTATTCTTTTGTAACATCACAATTCAAAGCTGTTCAGTCTTTTGCACGCCTTTGTGTTTAGTGTCCAGGTTTCTGCTCCATAAAGTAAAACAGACCATACGTAGCAGTTGAGGATTCTCTTTCTTGTTTCTAGATTAATGTTTGTGACAAATTGCTTGATCTTATAAAGTTGACTTTTTGTCTTTGCAATTCTAATTTTTATTCCATGGATACTTTTTATATTGTTTGTGACATAGCTCCCATGGTACGTTATACCTAAGCGGATACGTAAATAAATAGTTAGTATTACAAAACTTAAAAATCAAGTAGAAGGGACCTAAAGGTGGACCACATCTTGTTGACAGTTTTGTTAATTGACTGAAGTGTTAGTATTTTGTATTCTCTATTCTATGTGATGTTGGTTAGGTTGACTTAACATTGGATAGCAGAGAATGATGACCACTTAATGCCCATCGACTACTAGTTAGGAGACACCAACTAGCTCCTTCCTGAAAACGCTCACATAAATATTCCATTTTTTACAGCATCTACCTGGAATACAAAAAAGTGATTTACTACCTTTCTGATGTAAGCTTTCTTATTGTGAGTCTAGCGCAATTTTACTTTTGATTCTCTACCTGGTTATACATCTATTGGGCATAGGTGGTAGCATTGTCATAACATCGCGGTCGGTAGATAAATCATTCCTCATCCCTGTTGGTCAATTTAGTTTATCATTGGTGATTTTGGCATCCTTGGAACTATAATTCTAGGCCTAAGTCATGGACGCAAGCACAAAAACTCCAGCTTGGAGAACATTGTAAAGTATGCAGTTCATTAATTTAGCAGTCCTATCTTGGAATTCACTTTTAAAGACTTATACAAAGTTTAAGACATTTAGAATTTATAATAGGTGCGAATAACTACTACTTTGGAATGGAAAGTGCAGTAACAATGAGGACGAGCAATTTATATCTTGTAAAGTGAACATGAAAAAGTAAAGTGACGAGCAAACTATACCAGAGGATCAAAACAGAAACAACGATAGTAACAAGTAATTTGTACCCGAAAAGGCACAGTAAGAAAGGATAGTGATGGGCAAGCCCCATTTAAGAATTAAAAAGAGAAGCGAAAGTAGCAAGGAGTAAGCTTCAACTGAGAAGCAGCAATATTATAGAACAAGGTCTACCTTAGAAGTCATAGCAAACTAGGAATAGCAACGTGAAATTTGTATTTGAGAAAGGGAAACGGAGTTAGAATAGAAAAAAGCATGCTGAATGTAAGAGACAACTAACGATCTCTAAGTCAGCTATATATGAGAAAGCAAAGGTAAGCTACCGAGTAAGGATGCTAATGACCATGATCAATTTGATAAGGTTGTTACATGCACAGCAACCAGGAAGCTCAGCCTGGCAAATTAAAGGTAAGTCATGATGGCTACAATCTCCTTTGGTAAAGTTACTTAAGTCCAGATGTTAGTGAGAAAACTCTATTTGGTCAAGTTAAATAAGGATCAAAAAGAACCACACGTTGTGTACAAGATAAAAGTAAGGTGGATAGTGACAAACAAGACATACTTCTTAAAGTGAACGATATGTGGTATAACCTTGTAACCTAGAGGACTAAAACATTGTACTGAAGTAAATTAGCGTTCTAAGTCATTAACGGTACACAATTGACCCTCCATGCTCACAAATCATGGTTTCTGCGTTAATCGATTTGTAATATTTGTGGCAAAAAATAAATATTGTCACATATTCTGTTTATAAGCAAAGTATCATCAGGTTACTCTGAAGAAATGCTAATGGCAACGATTTTTTGATGCTTATTAGACGTTTGGCGAACACATTCCTACACGAATAGCAACAATGATGAACCAAGTTCGATATGAGTATGAGTATTTAACTTTATCAGGGCAGTATTCCAGTCCATTGCCAAATAGTAGTAGACAGGAGCGACTTCTAATGGGAGTTTGAGAGTCAGAAGCTTAATGTTAAAGCCAAAATGAGCCAACGTTTTCCTTTTGGGTTGCTTTTCTGGCCATTGCTCCATTCCTGTTAGTGGTGTTGGCATATAATCTACCATTATGTTTGTTTTGGGTTCATCAAGAAAGGCGTCTTCTGAGGTTAAAGCAACCGCGTTGGACACTGCTTCTTCAACATTTAACTGAACAAAATAAACCTCGAGAAAAGAAATAATAATAAGCAGGGTTTTTCGCCCTGTTCAGTCTTTATTGAATAGATATTAAGGATTTAACTTGAGCCATCCTCAGTCAAGAGACTTAGGGGAAGTCCTTGATGACACCGTTGATTTCAAATTCCTTATGCGGTCAACATTGATAAGCCTCTGCTGTGCATTCTAGTTTCCGTGGAGAATTTAATGGAATGCCTATGTCATGGGGTTGTCTCATACCGATAAGATTCTTTTCATAAAAGTTGAAAACCGCAGGGATTGATGACAGTTGCAGCTGAAAGTATAAGCCTACTTTAAAGCTAAAATATATCATAATCATTTCCTTAGTCTGAAATTTTGCAAATGCTACATAAACATTTTTGTTTCTCTTGGGGTGTTATTTGCTTAATCAGTTAATACAACGACATCAAGTAGAAGACTTTAAAACTTGAGACCAATTCTTCTGTTTGGACCGTATCGTTAAATGTCAACTGGCTTTTTAAAAAGCACTTAACATGGTAAGAGTGGCAGTAATCACCACCTTGGCTGCTTATCGTACTTGGAAGACGATACACTTACATCGTTCTGTAGTGTATGTGTAATTGTTTGGTTCAAGAGATGAGTAACCGTTTTTACTGGAAAGATTTCGAACATTTAGGTCTATGACATTGTCAAAACAAAAAATATTTTCATGTCTCTAAATACTATCATATACAATATTGACGGGCTCCTTTTAATGATATAATGATCTAATCTTCTATTTAATTTTTTATACCGAGTAGTGTAGAACTACCTGAAGTATTATTTTAGGACTGGAGCCTATTTTGGAGTCACATAAGATAAGAGAAATTGTGCCATTTTTAGCTATTGACACCAAAAGGAAAAGTCCAAGAAAACGTGTGGAGATAATAAGGACTTTAAAAGATAATATAATTCCTTAAGATTAAATTACAGGTTTCTCTGTATAAATGAGTTAGCGAGTCCTTATTTCTAGAATTGTTCTCCGGTGCAACTGCTATAGAGCTAAATGAATTGTATTGGCGTACATGTTAGCATGTCTAGAGGATGAAGATATTCTTTAGAATACAGCATTGATTGATTGGACATTAAAGAAACAACTCTATACTCCACGTCTAAATGCCCCAAGCTATGAGAAGTCACACGTTCTGCTAGATAATAGCCAAGGTGAAAAGGGGTAAAGCCGTTAAATGTTCCCCAATTCACAATTTTGATAATGAGGATAGCGGTTCTTGGTGAACAAATTTGCCATTGCTCTCTTACAATGACGAGTACTCAAATATATCTGATACCCTAATTCTCAACAAAGATGTCCTCGATTCCAGATTTTTCTGTTTATAAACATTTTTTGTTTTGTATATCAATTTAAAATCTGGTATTTTCTTTTCTGCTCTGATACCACATCTCATCGAAGATCACATCCATCAGAGTAGGTGACGTCTCTAAGGAGAGGATTTGGTTTACTTAAGGAGGACAAAATTTGGATGCCTTGTCCTCAATTCCACCTTTTCCTTCTTGTTTCCATCATTGCACCTAGCAAGCGTTCTGCATTCTACAAAGTTTTTTAATCAAGTAGTGTACTACACTTCAAGAGTGGTTTCTTATATCACCATTAGCAGACGTTTCTAAAAAACCCCTGAGTTTTTCCTGCGTGGCAATTAGAACATGCAAAGCCTATCTGTCTGGCGGTGGTACTGGAAGAGTGCCAAAGAGGCTAAATTCTTAACAAGAACACAGAAGCAATGGGACGCCTATTGAAAATGAAGCATAATCAAACACTTTTAGTTACCAACTAATGCAAATGAATCCAGCTCAGCAAGTGTTCGAATTCTTACGCAGACATCACTACAAGTACTAGACAATTGATGAGGCATCCCTACCAAGGGAAGGATCAGCTCAAAAATGTGCAGCATAAGAAGTTAAGTCAGCATAGAAAAGGACAAGGATATTCGGGATTAAAGTTTTCTCGTTTTAATTACACATTCAAATCCTTTAAGTAAAGACCACCTACTTTCCTTACCCTTTGCTTTCCTTTCGATTTATCGTGGGTTGTTCATTTATTGGATGCTTAAATGAACAACTTTCACAATCGGACAGTGGGGCATATAATGGGCAAAGAATTTCGAAGGAATGTGTGAATGTGTTGTTTTTGTCTAATTAGTAATTGATACTATTACCATTTCTACTGATTCATGTCCTGAATTTCTCAAAGGGTTGATATAAGCTGTTGGATCTATGCATCATAGGACTCAGTCTAATGTAAAGCATGTAAATCATTGCGGGCAAACGTTCTTAATAAGAACTTCGATCAATGAACAACCAGTAGCACTCGGAGAGTGGAAACCTCCACCAAGCCAATGGGATCAGGTGGGATTTCCAGTTTCCCAAATTCAAATGACTTAGAATAATAGGTGTCATGGTAACAGGGTTTTCTCCACGATGATTCCCTTGCTAGTTATGGTTTCAAGAAGATAGCATTACCAAATATGGGCTATTCTAATAGGCGCCTGGGGTATCCCAACGAAGACTTCCTTTCTAATTGTAGTTTTATAAAGTTATCACTACCAAAAATTTCGCAATGATTTCTGAATCCTGTGTTTTAAACGGATCACCCCCAAAGAAGAAACAACTGGAGCAGGTTAGACTGCCAGCATATTGTAAAATTTGCAGAATGATACACTAACAGCTTTTTTGAATATTTTGCAAACTAACCAACCTGCAAACAAAAAGACCTGGTGACAGAATAACCTCCTCGAAGGAGATTATAAACGTTAGGTAACGAAATGCGACATATGTACTTCAAGGAAACAAAGCTTTAGGACTACGGCATAAATCGATATAGGAACACAACTGTTTGCGTGGAAAAATCCACGTGGCCTAGAATGTACGGCCGCTCACCAAAGCAATCACAACAAGCTGGCCACCGAAAGTCTACTGATATCAACCCTCAAAACATATTCATGACTTCAGCTTTAAAGATCAGTAGTTTCTGTGTCCTGGTTTTCCTTGACCATTCCTTTGTGCTCATTTTTCTTTTCTATTCTAGTTGTATTAAACAGAGCTGCAGCCTTGCCAGCTTCCTTATTGCCTTTCCTGTCTATTAGTTGTTTTATTTATTTCCTTAGAACTATTGGTATCACAGGACTGGCTTTCTGTGTCTAGAGCATCTCTTACTCTTCCTTTCACCTTTCACACATTCTTTTACATTATAAGGCTGGTTGCTATTAGACGTACGTGTTGTGCAACAATTGCACAACACGATGTCGTACGACAGTCGTACAACACTTGCTCAATCTCTGAACCTACGAGACATAATTTCCATTAAAACCTTCCTCACGACAATTTTGGTGCTCAGACTGTTTTGGTGTTAGAAGCTGGCTGTGCTGATGAGAGATAAAGCTTGAATAATGGCTGTGTTAAAACAAAAATTCTTGCTATTGAAGTCACTGTACGTTCGAATTGAACGTTGGAATTGTCGTAAGGTTGTTGTATGACAGAAATAGCTCTGCAACTGTTGTACAAATAGAATCTTTTCCATTCGTACAACACTTTGTACGGTAGTTGTGCCTCTCTCCCATAGCCTTGGCCTCTCTCCCATAGTTCTATTAAGTCTATGCTTTCTCCCCTGTTGCACAATGCGTTTGATGTTGCACAAAATGTTGTTGCCATACAACCAAATTTTGTCGCACAACTGTTGTGTGACACTTTTTAGCGACATGGAAATCAGCCTATACGCTTTTTAAACTGCACACTCTGTTTACCTTACACACCTTTTTACCTTACACATTTTCTTTTACTTTACACGGCTTTTTTAACCCGCGCGCTTTCTTTTCCTTGCACGTTTTTTGTAACCTCACTCGCTTTCTATAAAATCGAACGCTTTTCATAACTTCACACGATTTCCGCAACCTTATACGCATTTTCCCCTGCACGCTCTCTTTAGCTTACAGGCTTTCTTTTACCATGCACTCTTTTCTTACCTTCCACGGTTTGTTTACCCCACAAGCTTTCTTTTCATTGCACGCTTTCCATAACCTCGCACTTTCCTTAACATTACACGCTTTTTTCCTTTCACGCATTCTTTTTCGTGTTTTGTCTTACGGCAACTCGATGCCTAGAGAGATCTGCCTTTATGTATCTTACACAGGGACCGGGTCTTCCAATGATCATAGAAAACGTTGAGAGGCAATTTCGATTATGCAATGGACGGTAATTACATGATATGTTGCCGTCGTAGTCTTTATAGTTACTTTCTACGTACAAATCACGTTATGTTCCTTACTGAGTGCCTTACTGACTATGTTTGCCATCATTAACTGATTCAGGTTATGTGCTTGGGATTGGAGTATGAATTAAAGTTAAACGTAAAAATAAACTATCATGTAAATAAATAGATAGAGACAGAAATTTTGTTTCTCGGCGGAGAATTTTAATGTCGTAATCGATTTTACTGTTACCTATCTTGCCATCTTGATAATGTTACGTTTTGAAAGCGAAATTCTCGCGAAAATGTTATACACTAAGATTTTGCAAAATACGAATAGATAATTATTACTTTCAGTCATTGCACTTAATTACTTTCATGAAATACTGAATTGCAGCCAACTATTCAAAGCAGTTTGAATAAAATTCAGTAAATCTAGCCATCGCCTTTCTTCAGTTAGTCAGGATACCGTTAAAACTTTCTCTACACTTTACTCCAAAGATGCAAGGCATGAATAATAGACACTGGGAAAAAAATGGTGTCGTAATTCTTTGTCCACCTAAACCTACTGAAGTGTGTGTTCCTTCAATGAAATCCATTTTACAAGTGAAATTCTATCATGAAAACAACTTCCCATTCTCACCTCCGATAACCAGTGGCCCGTCATTGGATTGTAACCTTGTTTGTTCAAAAGATTATTACTCAGTGAAAAGTAAAAACTGACGTTTCATGTCATAAATGTGTAATTATGGTGGAGAATTAACGTCGTTTCTTGTAAGATGGCCATGGGCGAGCTGACTGGATTTATAATCTGGCACAAAGACACATTCTGATTATCCATAAAATTAATTAGGAACTTTTAACCATACTCTCATTGTTTTTGTGGGTTACTTTGATTCTTTTAGGAGGTCAGCAGCAGGAACTGGAAATGGATTTCTCTATCCTGTTAAGAGATTCTCAGGATGCCTTCTTATTGAGAACATGATAGGAATGTTTCTGATTTTAAGCTTGTCTGTTAGAAATTACCAAGCCAGATTAAATTAGTTCAGTTAAACATTGCTGGTGAAATTGACGTAGTCCTAAGTTGAGTGGAAAGTTAGCTATTAATGCCTTTCAATATTTCAAATAGCATTACAGTTGCAAAATACAATCAAAGACTTGAATGATTTATGTTCAAGGTGTCAACGACGACCTATGATATCGCTTAAACCAGGTCATGATCACAAATAAAAAACATTCTTGATAAAAAAGAGGGATGAAAATAAGGAGTTTACATTAGATTGGTGTTTCCTGTCTTTATCTCAGCTCAAAAGGAATTTCCGTCAGGCTATATTTTTTTGTTCTGTAAAACTAATAGGATTGGAAGTTGTCTTTTGGGGTCAGTCACTTCAAGAAAAGACCACCCTGTTGGGGTGTGAGGTTCAGATTAAATTCATTGACAAGTATGCAAATATTCGTACCCCTCTGGAGTGGAGCCTTGTAGAAGCACTTTTTGTACGCAGGAAGGAAATTTTTCTTCTTGTTTTCTAAACCAAGCTTTAATTCAAAAGGAAAACTAGGTCGATACAAACGCGCCAAAGATGCCAATTGTTTTACTTCCTTTGTATTTCGTAATTTCAAGTAAGATAAATTTTTAAACAACCAAACCTTTCTTTTCAAATTGTTTCATTGCCTAATTTGAGTATGTGGTCACGCAGTTCTTTCTATTGTTCGCTATCCCCGCCAACGAGGTTATGTATTCATCAGGGTTTTATATTGTCTTTTGTTGGTTGCTTAGTTTGCAAAATAACTACAAAAATTGTTGACGTATCGTTCTGAAATTTTTACCATATGTTGGTACTCTACTTTTTTGGTGATGATCTGGATTAAATTCATAATGATACCTTCGTAAATTACAAACAAAGTACGACTAGTGAGGGAGTCTTCGGGGGGATAACCCAGTTAGCATGATGACGCTTATTGTAACTGCCCATAGTTGGAAATGATATCTTCATGAAGCCAAATGTAGCAAGGAATCATCGTGGGGAAAACCCTATTACCTTGATACATATTACTAAAGGTCAGTTTAATTTTGAGAAATAGCGAATCCCACCCGATTTCGTTTGCTTGGCGGAGATTTGCGCTCTCCGAGTGCTTAAAGTTAGATCAAGTAATAGGCGATGAAGTGCCGAAAAAACTCGCGTCCTGTGTGACAGATCTCGATTTTGAATACAGTGACTTCTTTTCTATTAAGAATTGGTCGTAAACTGTAACTCTCCCAAATCTTTGTTTGTTGCTTTCAATTATAGACTCAAAACTAATAGAATGTTTGTTTTGATCAGATATTAACGATGGAACTTTTTGAATTGACATCTTAGGATGACTTATAGATGATTTTTGAAATATTGGCATCACAAGCTCTCTATGAAGCTGGAAAGTTGAATAAAAGTTAGTAAAAAATATTTGATAAGAAATAAAATGATGTGTAAAACATGGAACAGCTGGATTAAGAATCCATTGGGTAAAAAGATACATAGAACTGTCCGAGGAGTTTGTAGGATTGACCGTATTCCATATATCATTCCATGTCCACTGTCTCTACAATTCAAGATACTCAAATGTTAATTTAATTGGCATGCTAACGTTGTGATTGTAGGGGGCGATGGCCGGTTTAAGAGGAGCTGCTGTACAGATCACAAGCGTTTGACATTATGCTATACGCTTTGCCAATGACATGTCCAATGACATGACACTTTGACAATCCATGAAGCTACACAGAGCTCACAGCCATTGTCTAATGCCAGTAATTTAATTTATCCAGAGTGTAAATTTCACTGTTGCTTTCATAAACACATAAAACCATTGTAATAAGTAGCAATTGATGTATGTAGAATGTAACAACCAACACGTTTGTATACCTTACAATGAAGTAGATTTTGTCAGTCACTTTGGAAAGGAAATATAGCAACAGAAATCAAATATGTTCTTACCTGTGACCCTAAATAGTTTTGCATAGCTCTATAAGAAACACTGGTGTATCTTTGAAGAGCTTATCAGAGATTGCTTGTCTTATCTCAGTGATGTTTACAAAGAGGTTAAAAATTTAACTGCTCCTTAAATACAGCTAAAATCAGAGACCATTAAAGTGATCAAGCTAACGATTATAAATCCGTCATCGAACGCAGTTTCAGGGAGCTCAGTTTAAAAAGTAGATAAAAACCTTGTCTTACATCATCAATCAATCAGAATCGATTCCATATGATTACCCTTTTGTAATTACATAAAATACACACTTGTTAGCTCAATCTTGGGAGGAGATTTTGTTTCCAAGATACCAATATATAAAGAAATTAGTGTCTATTTAGGGTGTATCTTTTAACAATTCACTACGTTTTTATGCTACTGTGGAATAGAGGCTAAGACCACGATCTTGCAAACCAGTGGTTGAATTTATATCGCCCTCACTACAAATCAAAGGGACATTAAAGGTATGGCACAGAGAATAGTACAATGATTCCTATTAAAAAATCAAAGTCCATAACAATAGTTGTAATCCAAACTGTTGTTTCCCAACTGTCAGTACTCCCGTTCTACTTCCCCTTAACCAATCACAACTTTTTATTGATTTGATCATATTGGTCCAACCACATTTACCTCCTTTGACCGTCGAGGAAAGCAGGGTGGGAGAAGATATAAAATATAGAAGGTGGCTTACCAGAAACGTTTTTATTCTCCAGACAAACCACAATGGTACACTCTGTGAACAAAAAATGTTATTACTGAGGGAAAAGAACGGTAGCTCACACTTAAAAAGTGTTCACTTCTTGGTAAACTTTGCGAAGTCTGGCATGGAAAAAAGTCACACCTGATAACGAGTATGTTGCAATCACATTTTGAAGTTTCACCGAAATAGATATGGCAGCCACTTTACACCAGAGCCCACGTAATGGCTATCGGTAGTAGTCTTACGTTTGCATCTTATTACCATTACTGTTGTTACAAATTAAAAGTGGAGCATTGTAGTAACAAGAATGTTACCAACCGTCGGTAATATCCATGTCAGGATTATTGTAGAGTTTACAGATATCAAACTGTAAGTATATGCAGTTTAAAGGGCTTTTGCATTTTCAGTAAGAGTAAATGACATTTCGGACAAATATGTATTTAGATACTCTGTTTTACTTTACAACAGAGAGCACTTGCACTCAGATTTCTCCAAATTGTTCTCTTCCTTTCTTATGACAGATTCATAGCATCAACTGAAATAGGCAAGCAATACACTTTAAGACAATACGATATACCTTATACCAAAGGGGAAAACATCCTTATCAATTCACGTTACCCAAGAAAGTTTAAATTATGGAAGGTATCATATTTTCAAAATCTGAAAGTCCATCAATAAAAACATACGTAACAAAGGCAATTCAATATAATAATATAATAATTCAAGATTCAAGATTCAATCTAAGATTGTATATGTTTATAACAGGGCACGTATTGATAATAGCAATTTTGTTGCCGAAAAGGCAACCGTGTATAAATAAATAAATAAATAAATATTAATATTATTATTATTATTATTATTATTATTATTAGTAGTAGTAGTAGTAGTAGTAGTAGTAGAAGTAGTATTATTATTATCATTATTATTATTATTATTATTATTATTTTCACCCTAAAAACAAATTATTATTGTATCAAAGATATTTTCTGTCAAAAATTTCATGGCACTTAACGATTTGTGAT
>JANTCA010043758.1:0-19099 GCA_024741275.1 Chironex yamaguchii
CCATCATTTGTGACATTGCTAAAGACCATGCTCAATGGCAGCATATTTTTGTGTGTGTGTGTGGGGGGGGAAACCGAACTAGCATCAGGATTAAGTGAGTAAGTAAAGTTTAATAAAAGTGTGTATATAATATATTGGAAATATGGCAATAGTAATGAAATAACAGAATAGTTTATTGTTTTTCAAGTTCACCATTACCATTAATAATCAAAGACCCAACTTGAAAATATTGTGAGTAAGGAGTGTTCTTGTTTCTTATTCCTTACTTTTCTAAATACACACTGTCTAAATCTATTAATCATCGTTTATGGGCAAAGAATAACAAAAATGAGTATAGTGTTATTCTTATACAGATCAACATGGATTTCTTTAAAAAAAGAGGTAAACACCTGGCGTGATTTTGCTCAATTCACACTAAACATGAAATGCAGCAAATATGTAATTAGGAGCTTTCTGGTTGTTGTGAATTCATTTCCTATGACAATTGTTTGTTTAAAATCCTCATTTAAGTCATCATTGCATCTTGTCATGTGGTACTGATTGTTTTTTCTTTATTTAAAGTAATTCCTATAAATGGGCAAAGAAGCCTTATAACTCTGAATTAAAAATAGCACCTTCACGACAGAGCTTGATTTGGTACAAAATGTAATTCATTTCACTACTGCTGATTTATTTTTGGTATGGCCTGTGATCTAATTATACACGTACTTGGTATGTCATATCCAGTTAAATTTTATGCGCCAACATTTTTGTAATCATTCACTAGGATTTATACAGGGTATAGAGTAAATTATGGATCTTATAATACGAACTGTGCATCTTTAAATTTGCTAGGAACCGTAAAAAAGTTGGGAATGATGAAAATAATTCATGAGAAGTATAAAACAACAAGGAAAATAACTGATGCATCAATTACAGGATTTCACTTAGCATTTGAGGAGGCTATAACTTATAATAAAGAGCTAAGACCATTTGTTCAGAAAGCTCAGGTATGTTGGTTTACATGTATTAATTAAATAAAATTGACATTTTAGTGTACAAGATTGTTCCTCAATTATGCCTGCCAAAGTCAAGTGGAAATCATCACTGAATCTTCTTAAATGGTGTGGTATCTTTAATGTAGTAAGTATCAATCTGAATATGAGACTTATTTGATTAGGCAACAACTAGTATTGCACAAGATAGTGGTTAGTCATATGATTTAGTGTCCCCAAAACCCCATGTAATTTGGAAGCTATTCAGTGTGTATGTTATACCTGTAATGATATAAAACTTCAAATATACTCATCTATGGATCATATATTCTGAAATTTAAGGACAGAATATAACAGTATCTGATTGTGGTATCTCACAATGTTAGGTTTTGATAAAGTATGCAGGCTCACAATCTTGCCCAGTAATACATGTTTCACTCACAGAGAGCTATACAGTATAAGTTGTATTTTAGATATATTATACCACATTGTTTGGTTGGAGCTTAGTGTACTTGCCAAGCCTAATAAAACTAGGTTCCTGTTATAGTTAACTTTGTTGTAATTATGCTTTTGGTTATATTGTAATTGGTTTTTGAACATGGCCAACCAAATCCCTTAGGTTATAACGTACTTTTAGACTCTGCAATCTTAGAAACAGCTGACTTATCAATCTTATCAATTTTTTTTGAGTAGGCACAACTATCAGTTTTGCTCTGGGCTGATTTCTTGAGTACCAAAGTAATGTTTTAAAATATCGAAATTTTATGAAGAGTGTGTTTCATTGTCTACAAGTAATAATATTAGTACATGTTAGTTCTTCTAGGGGGATATGATTATTTCTACCATATAAATATAGCTTGGCTTTATTTGAAGTTAATTTAATCCTAATAAAGACAAAAAATTGATAATCAAAAATGCAAAGCTTCTATATTAGGATCTGAGTAAGCCATCATGAAGCCTATTGAATTGTTAACAAAACACAAATTGAGATAAGGAGAGACTGAAGTCTTAACAGATGAAGATGTAACACATCAGGGAAAGTATCTAACAATTTTGCAAATTATTGTAAACAACTACAGAGGGCAAAGTTTGATGACAATAAGGATGCCAGTAATGTAAGGAATAATGTTTTAATCAAAATATGGCGTTCGTTCATTTTTTTACCTTGGCTATACTTTCAGATGTAATGTTCTATGTAGACTTTTCCTTGAAAATGTGTGATAACCAGATTGTAATGTATTCTTAATGTAACAATTATAATGATCCATTCCTGGTTAATAGGCTTGAGGGACCTATATTTTAAATTAAAAATATTTATAAATTTTTTTTTTAAATTGAGGGTTATAATAATTCATGTAATGTTTTCCAGCTTTCACTACTGTTTTGATTTGCTTTCAGAAGCATAGGAATAATTTTTTCCTTGAATTTTGTATTTCAAGGAAAATTGTGCTATCTTGTGTTATCAGACAATTTTGAAGAATGTGCTTTACCATTGTAATTTGAGTTTTAGACACGTTCCATAAAATCTAAACTTAAAAGCTCCATTATTACTGTGCTCTTTCTTGTCACAGAATTGCTCTATTTTCTCTAATTGCCCTCAATTGAATATTGTTGTATTCATAAGATTACATAACAGGATGCTTGATTCATAGTTGTTATAGCATATGCAAATGGAATATGTACATTAGTTCAAATAATTTGGAATTGATTTTTTTTTTTGGCACAGGAGATTCTTAATCCAATTCGAGTACAACAACTATTTAGAAGTATCTTAGATGAGGTAAAGCCAATTTTGCTTTGATGTTTTGTTTGCATTTAGGTATTGAAAAGATATATTATGAAAACCTACATATTTTAACAGCCTCTGTGTGCATATTTTGAGTTTGAAATGTAAGAAGTAGGTAAACTGTTCAGTAACTTATAAGTTTCCCTAACTCAAAGTCTCAGTTGTCCAATAGAAGTTATTTTGGCCCAATAATTACATACTTATGTTTAATTAATCTGTTTAGATTACCTATGTTATAGATTAAAATAAAAGCTCCCATTTTGTTGGTACATCCATATAGAATACCTACCTCAAGAAATACCAATATTTGGAATTTAGCAGATTATATAATATTTTCTCTGCTTTCAAATGAATACCTTATAATGTTGTTTTATAAAATTCTCACAATTCTTTGTAGATATTGGCGACAAGGTAGTTGGGATTTAATCTTAGAGTCTGCTAATGTAAATATTGAACTTATGTTTCATTTGTTTATGATTTTTAAAGAGTAGACAAGGTAGTTGTCTGACTTTTGACGGAATAAGATTGTTAAACTGAGCAAAGATTAAGTAGAAATTATTAAGATAATGCTCATTATTACCCCATGAACAGAATGGTAAACTGCAAAGATTTCAAAGCCAACTTTGCTTAGTATGTTTACATTTTATGTGTTTAGGAATGTCCACTTATTGGAATGCAGCCAGATCAGGGAAGGCCAGAGTCTCTTATACTAACAAGGATGGTTGTTCCTCCAGCCTGCATTCGACCCTCTGTTATTTCTGATCTGCAAGCAGGGAGGCAAGTAGAGCTATACAAATTATTTGAAGTTCTTCCTTTTATGGCGTTAGATGTTGAATCAAGTCTGGTATGGTCATTTGAGTCCTATACTATTATACCACTTCATTATTACTACTAGTAGTCCATTTATACTAGTAGTTTTCTCAACAGATAATTGACATCTATCTGTATCCAACAACATTCAAGTCTGATGTAAGTGCATCTCAAAGCATAGCTTATTGTAGATGTAGTCAAAATCAAATTAAACTTGACACATACAAATGTTAGTAATACACTTACACATATGTTCTCTGCTATTGGATATGAATGGCTTTCATCTACTCAAATGCTAACCATTTCTTTATATACACTTTGAGTTAGCTTTCTCACACAAAATCTACAAGTCAGTTGATTGCCCATAAATTTTACGTGTAGTAAATACAAATGTTACAAGACATAAGTTTTTCAAATCCATTTATTATTGTAAGTGTATTATTTCATTAATACATATGAAAAAAAGTCTTTCAAACAAAAGTTTTTAAGATAGAAGCTTCCACAAACACCACATTAGTGTTCCTTCAACCTCCTGCTTTTTTACTTTTTTTGTTGGCAGTAATGAGGATGATATCACTATGAAACTCACAGAAATTATTTTCCTTAATGATGTCATACAAAAACACAAAGCAACAGGAGCCAAAATACACATGATGATGGTAACTTGAAAATTTATATTTTGACACATATTTTATGTTTAAATGGTATGAATATTCCAGTGGCAAAGATTGCTTGTTTTTCCTGAAATGTTATGGTATGTGAAATGGTATGCCGAGGCATATGAAGTGTACATAGAGTCACAAGCTCTCAGTCACAAAGATAGTAGGTGTTTGTTTTAGTCAAACATTTGATCAATTGAGAAAATCATATAATTTATTGCCAGTTTAGTATAAGCTCAATTCAGATCGAATTTGAATGCTGTTAAGATATCAGGCACAAATAGGGGTTTTTATTTTATGTCCTTAGGAAAAGGAATAATCCATCAGAGATTTCCATGTACACAAATGCTACATGTCAACATTCCTTACCGTTGTAGCTAATGTGAAAGCAAATTTTTTTGTACCATATTCTGTTGACATTCTCATTGTAAGTAAATATTTGCTACTCTTGCAGGAAGATTGGGACTTTTTACAGCTTCAGTGTGCATTGTTTTTCAACAGTGAGTTGTCAGGAATTCCACTGAATATGCAAGTAAGTAGAACCAGGTAGAATATAATTATGTCTTTGTAAGTTCATGAAACATGAAGTAGTTTGCTAAGTTATTTGAAAGTGTTCTTTTGTTGGTATGATGTATGGCATTTAGACAATTTTGTGAACTGTAAGGTGCATCAGATGAGATGATTGCCTTTCATTTTTAGTGTTGAAATTTTGCTCTTATTTATCGAATCATAGGGCCAAAAGATTTTTTACTTAAGTTAAATCAAACAGGCTTATTGAATGTGAACTATTGTTGCTTTAGGTTGTGATTTAATGGTGTAGTATCCCTAGAGTCTTTTGTATTCTATAAGAGCTCAGGGTCAGGCAGGCAGACAATTTAATGTGATAATTGGAAAGTTGGAATATTTGAGGTGAACCAGGACAATGTTTACATTTACTTTTCAAGGTTCTTTGTTGTATACAATACTGATACATTAACATTTTGTAAGGAAGCAGTTTTTTTCTTTTATATAGCCTAAAAAGCCAATACGAGGATTTTCCCAAAGACTAAAAGGAAAGCAAGGACGTTTTCGTGGCAATTTGTCTGGAAAGAGAGTTGATTTTTCAGGAAGAACTGTTATTTCTCCCGATCCCAATTTAAGGATTGATCAGGTGACATGAAATGCATTAGCCTAATTTCTCTGATGTCTTAACACCCAAAGCAGCTCTTCCTTACCTTTTTCTTTAAGGATCCATTGATTAAGCTACTTTTTGGGGATCGCAAGTTATAAAATGGAGCATAAGAGAGTGTTGGTTAGATATGATTGTGAAGTTTAGGCAAGTTTGTTTTTGTAAGGTTCAAAACTAGATAGCAACATTTAGGATGATTATAATGATTATAATAGTGATGACAACAATAATGATTGTTATCATAATGATAAACCCATTTTATAGCCCAACGCCGAGCAAAATCATTTGCAACTTGAATGCGGGAAAGTTGTTGGGCGCCTCTACTCCTAAGTCTCGACAGTCCAGATTTTGCAACATCTGTTCATGAGCTGTTGAGAAGAATTTAGTGAAGCACTGTGTCCTTGTCTGGCTCCTCAATTTATGAAGACTTTATTCGATGTTTCATGTAGCCTGATAGAGAAATATGTTTTTATAGATCTTTGAGAATAGTTTTTATAACAGCTTTTGAATCCCTAAGGTATTTATCCCAGCTTGAATTTCTATGCTGTCAAGCATTTTCTCATAGTCCACAAAACCAATACGAAGTGACTGTTAATGGTCCCTTGACCTTTTCAGTGGTTCTCTAATGCTGTGAATATGGTCAATGGTGAAGAAGTGACTACCACAATGTGCCTGTTCAAGTGGTTGTCAAATCTTCGTTGTTTTTTGAGTCCATTTTTTGGTACATTAGTGAATACTTTTATACAATGTTAACAGCCAGCTAATTGGTCTTTAGCTCTTTAGATTGTGTTTGTCACTCTCCGTAATCAACAAGGTCAGGGTAGTATCATTACATGTATCTGGGTCTGTAGCGCTTGTATATGTTTTCTGCGCAAGGTCGTGGTAAGAATTTTAACAACTGTTACTGGGCCTGTTTATGGACCATTCTTCATTTGAAGTATTTTCATTCTAGTTTCAGTGGTAGAATCATTGGTATTGGGTCACCCTCTTCTGCTTTGGGTTCGCTTTCTGGAAAGACTGTCATCACACTTAATTAGAGCTTCTGCTAAAATTCTCATGTCCTTCTGTTTAATATCATTAAAATATCAATGCTTAAATTATGGGATATTGTATATTTTGCCCTGTCAGCCTACAATTTTTATGCACATCGTAAGTTAATCATAACTGCTTAACTATATACTCTGCAAATGAGTTGATGCAAACTTAAATGGTGCTACCGTTTATGAAGAGTAGTGCGCATGTAGGTGTTAGAAGTACTAAACTGTTTATTTTTGCTTTGAAGGTTGCAGTACCGATTCATGTTGCAAAAGTATTAACATTCCCTGAAAGAGTAAGTGTTAAGTTGGTTGGTGACAATATGACTTGAAATTAAACTTAATTTTTTGTTACTGCATGTTATTTCTTTCTCGTCTTAGTGGCGTGTCAACGTCTCTCAGCATCTGTGAGCGCATTTCACTTCCTTCGATGTTTACTGTCTTTCTCAAAGGTCATGATCCATAGATTTCTAGACTGCTAAAATCCTTTATTTAATACAGTTTACAAGGTATTCAAAGTTGTTTCTATGACAGTACCAACAATTGGTATTAGAGAAGACGAATAAGACAATTAATAAAGAAAAGCAACACTATTTTTAGAATGAATAAATCATAGGCATGCATCCTCGTGTTCAAGACATTTTGATTGATTGGGTTTTTTTCTACTTCCAAATAGGTAACTAAGGCAAACATGGAACTGATGAAAAAACTTGTCTGCAATGGAGCTGACAACCATCCAGGGGCAAACTTTGTAGAACAGAAGGACCAAGGCTTTAAAAAGTATGATAGCACTATAAGTTCAGAATTAATTTCCCACAAACAACAACTTCTCGAATTTCAATTCTGGTGATTATTTTTTGCACAATTTTTTGTCACTTTATACCATTAGACAGAAACTTTTTTATTTATGGTGTTCTTATGAAGTATGTTTATGGATAAACCCATTGTTTATTGTCTTAATTCTAATAAATATTCTTATACGAAATGCTGTTAAACATAGTACATAGTAAAATGCATGAAATACATTCTATTAAGCTTTTGTTTGATTTAGCAGGGCGGTGACTACAGTATCTAAACTTTGTCATTTGTTAGATTTCTGAAATATGGAAACAAACAACAAATTGCTAATGAATTAAAGGTAAGCGTTTGTTTTTCCTAATTATTATATTGTTTTTGGGCTGGCAAATTGAAAATTTCTTGATGAGTTGCCATTATATCCAAAGTGGGTGTAAAGTGACCATTTATGTGGGTTTTACGAGTGTACTTGTGTTTCCATGGCATTTTTCATGCTTGATAGGGATAGAACCCCAATAACATACTGCAAATTCAGAGGTCGTCCACTTTTGCCACTGTAGAAGTAATGCCGAAGAGTATATATATTCCCGAAATATTAAAATGCAGCTTTAATTACACAGTATCAATTTTCCTAAAGTGCACTTTTCATGTATTTACTTTAATCGCAGAGTGCATCCTAAGACACGTTTGGGTTGTCTTCGTAAATATGACGTGGTATGGAGGACATCTTACCAACCACCAGCTTGCATACTTGCAGCAAGTCGCAAAACTTAAACTTGATTCATCTGTATTCTTGATGCCAGCTCACACAAAATGTTTATCGTTGGAATCCAAGTTGTTGCAAAATTTTGTTTGTTTGATTTAAGTAAGCACTTGATTTTATGCTTTTATTTTAGCATGGTGACATAGTTGAGCGACATTTAATGGATGGTGACATCGTATTGTTTAACCGCCAACCATCCCTTCACAAACTCAGTATCATGGCGCATTACGTAAGTAAGCTCGAGATTTTAAAGCCTGCTCACATATGGCACATAATTCCTGGATTTCTGCTATTGCTGTAACATATTTGTTGATTCAAGTTAACTTGTGAACAAGAAAGTCGCGGTGAGTCTGACCATCGTAGAATAGAAAATCTTTGTTGAAATGTATTTCGTTACTGGTTAATTCGGCGGGGACGTTTTTAAATTCTCGGTAGTGAAAATGTCTAACGTTCTCTGGAAAGGGTGTACTTGTGAATATATTTAAAAATGGCAACTAGTATTTCAGTTTCTGAATGTATTAAGTTCACTTTCCATGGAATTACCATAACTAAATAAACAACAATCGCATAAGCAAACATTTTTAAAAGCAAGCTATTTGTCTTTATGTGTAATCCCGTTAGTATTCTTTTGGCATTTTAGGCAACAGTGAGACCTAATCGAACATTCCGTTTTAATGAATGTGTGTGCACACCATACAATGCAGATTTCGACGGCGATGAAATGAATTTGCATTTGCCGCAGACCGAAGAAGCAAAAGCGGAAGCACTTACGCTGATGGGGGTTAGTGCATATTTATTAATTCGTATTATTTTATTTTGCTATTAATTCGTATTATTTTATTTTGCTATTAAAACAGATTAAATGCAAGTCATCATATCGTTTCCTTTCCGTTCTCGACTATTGACTATCGTGGTCAGTAGCAGCAGCAGGTTTTCCACTCGTTTTCATCCTCTGTCTTCTGTTGTACAAATTTTACTATAATTAGTTGCCTGCTATGTCTATGTCGATCGTTATACTTAGGCGGTATTTAGTGTTTTCACGGCTCATTCCGTCATCTTCATAAGGAGCATCCCTAGGACGTCCACCGCTAGACATAAGCCTCCTCCTAATGTTTCCGTCTGTTTCTTGCTATAACTGTTTTTTCCAAGGTGGCACCCATCAGAGTATTCAAGTCGTCTCTCCAGCAAATTTTCGTCTTCCTGGGGATCTTTTGCTCATTCCTCTTGGTTCCCACTCCGTTATTCTCTTTGTCCGTCTATTGCCCTTCATCCTTACCATGTGACCTGCCTATTTCCATTTCCTTTGTTTGATGCATTCTAATTGATGCTCATGCCAGGTGTGGTTTATTTTGGTTGGGTTGATTGCTGTCTTAGCATCAAGGGCTTAACTCACCTCTGTAGTATACTTAAACTGCAATACAGGCAGTTTATTACAAGCACTTAGAGGGAGCCTAATTTGGCCTTAATATCACGATGGAATATGTTAAGTTATACGACAAATTGAGAACATTTTAAGCGTATTTTGCTGGTGTATTGCACGGCTCTAAATATGCGGAACTGTAGTAAGTTGTTTTCGGTGACGAGTCTAAAAGTGATAAACACTAAACTGGACAATACATGATGGTGTCATTTTGATTTTTTATTTCTAGACCAAATCAAACATTGTTACTCCACGAAATGGGGAGCCTCTGATTGCAGCAACACAGGATTTTATTACAGGTAATAGCGTTGATAACTTGTTTTTGTAATAATTGGAATAGCAAAAGGAGTGGAGGCTGCCATAGCATCAACGTATTTTGAAAAGTAGGAATTGCTAAGAATACTTTTAGTCTTCATAACTGTTGATTATTTCCTCAAATGCTCCAACCTTTGTTTCCAGATTCAGGTTTGATATGCAGTACTTGGTTGCTTTAAGAGTATACTTGTACGCGGTATGCTTAGAAAAGAAGGCAGTACACGGGAGTAAGCAGAACAATCAGATGTAAGGTTTTGCTCCGAGGGAGTGCAGCAACTTTCAAGAAGCTTTGACATAATGTACTGCCTGCTTCTCTGGAAGATTATGCATAATCAGTTTTCTATTTCCTTCTTTAGGAGCTTATTTGGCAACGCAGAAAGACCTGTTCTTGAATCGAGCACAGTTTTGTCAACTTGTTACCGTTATTTTAGCCGGGAAGGATTCAAATGTTAAAGTTGATCTCCCACCACCTGCAATTATGAAGGTAAATTACATAAAATCTATATTATAGTCTATCATAGTCTATATCATAGACTGTAACCTTCTCCATATAAACATTAATTTGATATTACTTTGTTAACCTTCCATATAGGCAGATACAATTTTTCTTTTACTATTTTTGTTTTTCAGCCTGCGAAACTATGGACTGGAAAGCAAGTCTTTAGCATGCTACTGAGACCAAACAAAGAAAGCCCTGTGAAAATGAATCTTCGAACCAAAGGGAAATCGTATACCAAAGAGGAGGAGCTTTGTGTCAATGACTCTTGTAAGTGTGCCTTTTGTTCCCTTGTTGATTGGTAGGTTCCCTTTCATCACTGAACACTTTGAAGTTGCATTTTTACGTAAGATAAAGAGATTTAAATGCAAATATTTATTTATCTTGTGACATCTAATCGATTCTCTGCTCTTTCACGTAGACATATTGATTCATAACAGTGAGCATCTTGCTGGTGCATTGGATAAGAGCATCATTGGTTCAGGGTCGAAGAACACTGTATTTTATGTTCTTTTGAGGGATTTTGGAGAAGAGGTACTCCCATAACATTGAAAGTAAATTGTTTCTTTTATTTTACTTTGACTCTAATATCTCTTTTACTGATGATATTCTGTCGCTTGGTGTCTCTATGAAGTGCATTTCTTCTTGTATACGACGGCAGGATTAACTAGCCACAGTGATCTACCATGTTTTCTTCTGATATCCCTGCAAGGTTTTGTTATGGAACACAAATCATCGTTTGTCGGTCAAAAACATTGTTGTAGTAGACTTAGCACGTTGTTTTAAGAATCAGTAGCTTTGAGTTCCATACAATTTTTTTCTGAAGTTTAATTTCTGTTATACTACTTTAAGATAACATAATTCTCATTTATAGTTGTTTGGTTGGTTCAGGATTCTCCCTGTCTTTAAACACAATATGTTCATTTTCCGTCAACCTCGTAGACCGCTGCAGATGCAATGTGGAGGATTGCTCGATTGGCACCCTTTTTTCTCAGTAAGTATTGATTTAGACGTACTAGAGCCCAGATAATCCCGTGGTTTTATGTATGATAATGTCATTTGTGTAGCATTTAAATCGTGAGCATTTCAGAAGTGTTCTAATGAAACAGATAAGACAATTTTAATACTAACACACGTATTAAAGGTTTTGGCAAAGAGCTACGTGGCCTTAAAGCAGTTCGCAAACATTTTATTACAAATACTAGCTGTCATGCCGTGCGATAGCCCGTGGCAAAAATATGCTTCCATATATTCTTGTTCAGGTCTATGTTACAAATCTTCTGTAACCGTCAGTCTTCTTTGTGAGTTTGTTCAGTGTTCAATGTTAATTTTTATTATAATGTGGTATTTCCTAAAAAATACGCCCGGTAACAGTTTTTTCATAGTGATGTATGTTGTGAGCACTGTTGTTTTGATAACGCTTTGCAATTTGTTGGTTATCATGACAAATGTTATTTATGTTAGTGAACAGTGGATTTTCCATTGGAATTGGGGATGTTACACCTGGACAAGGTCTGATTGAAGCAAAAGATAATCTTTTAGAAGAAGGGTGAGTACCCTTTTGTGTAACTCATGGCATTCTTTTGATGCATTAACTCATTGGCATATGGCAAAATACGAGAACGTTTAATTCTAGACAGAAACAAGCATAGTGCAATCTTTTATTGGATAACCTTACTTTTTGTTTCCTCATGCTCTTTAATTTTATGTGTTTGCCACCATTCACCTAGTCAGGTTCAAACAAACAATAGTCTTAATCACTTATCTCTGCTATAGATACCTGAAATGTGATAAGTTCATTGAGGATTTTGACAGTGGCCGACTGCAAACGCAACCAGGCTGTACTGCTGAAGAGACACTTGAGGTATTCATGAAGCTCTGAGTTCATGTTTATTGCTAATAACTGAAGCAAATCATAACAGAAACATGTACTTTGGAAGTTGAAAATTCAAAGCGTAATTATTTGTGTTGGATAGAAAGCTGACATAACTGGAGTAATTTTACCCTACGGGTGTTTGTTAGTTGAAGTTTTGTGTTTTGGTCATCATGTCATTCCCGTTTACGTTATTCCACTGGCTATCTAAGCTTTGCATTGATAACTTCGTTTAGGTTTCCGTTAATGAATTTTTACTTTACTTCGACTTAAAGTAGATTCTTCATTGCCAGCCGGTAAACGAGGGAAGTTATAT
Source organism: Chironex yamaguchii (assembly GCA_024741275.1). NCBI lineage: Eukaryota > Metazoa > Cnidaria > Cubozoa > Chirodropida > Chirodropidae > Chironex > Chironex yamaguchii. The sequence goes on from JANTCA010043758.1 coordinate 12,410, forward strand.
CGGCACGAGTATGTGTAAGTGATGTAGCGCATTGTAGTTTCTGACGGAAATCCAGTGCAGTTCTTGATGCTTTGGGATAGCGAAAATGTATAAGAATTCGCAACTAGCGCAGTTCTTGTTTCGTTTGACTCCTGTCTTTGCATAATTTTGGTTTAAAGAAGTGAAATAAGTTTCGAAAGTTTCATAGTATTTTTATTACGTTTTGGTCTGGTGGAAATAGTAAGTGCAAATACAATAGGCAATAACTACCGAGACTCGCATATTGCATAGTAATAGGATGTTACTCGTTGGCAAATTGTCGTATCTTCTTTTCCGTAGCTGTTACAGCACAATTCTAATTTTTTTACTGTTGTTGAGATAATTAGGTATATTTTAGAGGTGCCTCAGTTGACCTGGCAAGGTGAAGAACATACAACGTTGAAAAGCAGTCACAAGTCATCAAATGTTTTTTTCCTGCTGTTAGTCTCGGCTGGCCTCATTAATGTGGTTGTAGTGACTAAACTAAATATTAACCTTTTGTCATTGACAGCATTCGCTATGATTAAAATGTTTTACAATTTCTGTTTTAACAGTAAGGTTTATCATTGTACCTTAACAGGCTATGATTCTTAAAGAACTGTCGGTTATCAGAGAGCATTGTGGTAAAGCATGCTGGAATGAATTGCATCGCTCGAACAGTCCCTTAACTATGGCAGTTTGTGGTTCTAAAGGTTGGTAGATGTGCTTGTGGTAGAAACTACTAAGTGCCTTTCAAATACGCTTTTTAATTCTATGTATTATTTATTATTTGTTATTTTCGTGCACTGCAACTTTTCAAGTATTTGTTTAACTCTTAATAGTGAACTGTTTTAACTTGTTCCAGGCTGTCTCGATCCAGCAAGATCTATGTCATTGGAACTGGATCTTTTCTGCTGATCACCATAACTTTGGTCTTCTTCACATTCATGTTGAGGCCATATTCATCACTTTTCTCCTTGACGACGGCAGTATTATGAAGACTGACTTCTTCAACTCTTCTGGGAACGTGCCACTTTCGCATATTCGATTGCATAATTTAGTCAGCGTGTGGACGCTCTCATTGTTTAAAGCTTTCAGACACTCTTGCTGTTACGCCATGTGGACAAGCTGCTTTTCCATCTTTCGTGCGGTGCAAGGCTGCCTCTGCTTCAGACTGAAGGATCTCTTGACCATCATCGCCTACTGTTTCCGGTTTTTCCTCACGATCATCAAGGAATAGCTCTCCTACATATTCCGTCCACCTTTTCTTTATGTCTTTTTTTTCCAAACAGCATGTATCCTTGTTTGTCTTTGATTCGTAACACTGCCCGTGATCGTCTGTTTTGTCCAGTTATTTCTTAGACTTAATGCATTTTTCTATTTTCAGGATCATTTATTAATATTTCTCAGATGATAGCTTGCGTCGGACAGCAAGCTATTTCTGGAAAGCGAACACCAAATGGTTTTGAGGGACGGTCTTTACCTCACTTTAGAAGACACTGTAAGTTTATTGGATCATTGCCTCATTTTTGATGTTTAATTCATTGGATTTATTGTCATAATTTGGGTTAATTTAATTGTTGTGTGGTAATTTTTGGATCTTAACAAGTCAAAGAAAGCCGCTCTTCGCTCAGTCATGATTGTTTCATGTGGATGTATTGCTTTTCCCCCACAAAAGTCACCAAGTTGTAGCCTTCAGTTATTACCTTATGTCTAGCCGTTGAACTAACCAGATAGCGCAATTACACATTATATGTTCTCGTGTCAAATGCCATGGGTGTATTTTACTTAGTAATCGTTGTCACCGTTGTCATCATTACAGCAAGAAAATACATAACGGAAGATAACATAGAAACATACATGTATGTTAAAATTAGAGACGTTGATTTGAATATTGCCCAGTTAGGTTTGCGTTCATTTACAAGTTTCATAAACCGTGTGAAAGTGTTATTTTACCATGGATGTACCTTGTCGGCATCGTCTTTTAACAGACCTTGGTGCTTTTGTTAACAAGTTACGTCATAGTGAATGAGATGTTTGATTGCTTTCACTAAATTCGAAGTAAATGTGCACTTTATGTAACAACTGCTTAGTAAATTGGAAAGCATTACCATATGATATCAATAATATATTTAATCCTTTGCAAGTGCACATAAAGTGAAAGGATTTAATTATCAGTCACAAATGTTTTAATCTTTATTTATTGTTTAATTATTTACTTATCTTATGTCTGTGCTTCTGTATGGTGTACTCGGATTCTGTTCGAAGAAATTAGCGAGTAACGCAGAAGAGCCCAATTTTGTGTTTGAAAATTTCTGTGTACGTTATGGAGCATATTGCGTTGAGGATCAATGTATTTTTTCTTTTTCGCCGTCAATAGCTCGTGAGCCTGATGCCAAAGGCTTTGTGAGTAACAGTTTCTTCACAGGAATGACACCAACGGAATTTTTCTTTCATACTATGGCCGGAAGAGAAGGTAAAATGAAAGACTTGATGCATCCCGCCCATTATTCGTGTAAAACGTTCGAACCGTCATACTAATCTGTGAATGTACAAGTGCTCCGATCGTTGTTGACTGCATTTGCTGTTAGTGATAGTCACTCAGGATAGATCTACGTAATTTATAGTACTTACAGAAGCTACATTTAATGCAGAAAGCTGTCTTCTTTAGACGGCTCGTTTTATTTTTTCCTTCAGCAGAATGCAAGATGTTGCAAATAGGTCGGTCTTTAGGTCATGCTTTGCTTAAATCTTTGAGTCGAACAGACGTGCCCTCGTAGCTGAGAGAGCACGGACATCATAAACGTAAGTCAGCAGTTGGCTAGATGAAGGAAGAGCGATCCTGCTAACATGCTATGTTTTGTGGTCGACTGTCTGCATGCGTCTGAGAAATATTTCCAAAATTGACAGAATAACACAGTATACCGGTAAAATAAAGTGGAGGGCATACTCGTATCTTATGTACGGGCGAAAGAAAGCCTGTCTTGAGTAATTAAAAGTCGCTGTTTGTTGTCGACATAATAAGCTTGATAGCAGTGATTTTTGCTTATGTATAGGATTTTGTATTTTGTTCTAAGGGCTGGTCGATACTGCTGTTAAAACCGCAGAAACTGGATATATGCAACGTCGGCTGGTGAAGGTTGGTGATGCACTTCTAACACCTTTTTCAATTTTAATGCAAAAATGTCTGTTAAGCGCCGATAGCAATTTTTGTTATCTTCCAGTATTGGCTTTGAGAATAGGCGGTATATCTAAACGCTACTTCCTTTAATTGCCAGCTAATCCTTTGTTTTCAGACTTTGCTATTGTTTTTACTGTACTTATGTCTTTAAAATCAGATTCAGACTACTAAATTTTGTGGTAAACGTGGACTTGCTTGATATGTATCTTTTGACATCGAGGGGTATGTTGATAAGAAATCTGTGTAGATTGTAGTGTACGAAAAGTGTTAAAAGATCCTGTAGTAGTTTTTGTATGTTAGCTTTGTATTGGACATGATGTGCTTGATCGTTGTTTTTGGCGCGATTTCATCCTGATTTTATGCAGTTCGTATATGTCGTTTATCGACAGTGCTTTACTAAACTAAACGTGTTATTTAAGCGACCTTTCTTTGTTAGTTTTGCAACAAATGCAACTATTTATTCTTGCTCTGTCATCCAGTTGTGATTACTTTTGCTTTGCTTGTCAAGTACCAAAGTGATGCTGGGAATTTCAATTGTTTTCTATTTACAAAATTTGGTTTATTTTTCAGAATATTTGCAGATTTTTGTAACATGCTTTCGGATGCGAATCAACAATAGTTGTTTGGTCAGTCTAGGGCTAAGACGTATTTTGCAAAGACCGAGGCCTTGTTTCCTAATTTACTGTATATTGTTTGCATTATGTAACAGTGGCACTCTGGTTAACCGCTTTGAGCATTATCAAGGGCAACGTAAAGTGCAGCTGTCATCATAAGAACTAGAGTTCCTTGCCTCTTTTGACGTAACGATGTGCTAATAACGTACCTGTAATGTCATTTATGTGATATTGAATCTATACGTTTTAATACTCTTTTATGGAATGTCATTGTCTAATGAGTACCAAATTTTTGTACCCAGGCATTAGAGGATCTATCAACACAGTACGACTTGACAGTAAGAACATCGGCTGGCGACATAGTTCAATTCATTTATGGTGAAGATGGATTAGAGCCAGCGTGCATGGAAGGAAAAGATAGACCCGTAGACGTAGCGAGGATTTTTCGCCACTGTGTGGTTAGTGCCTTCATCATATAAACTTTTATAATTATAATACTGTGTTGGTGCGTCAGTTCTTACCCTTGGTAGCAAATGATGGTTTTTAGTGTGATTCCGCGATTGTGATGCCATCGACTAGAACTAAACTGAATGCTCAACAATTAATCGAAATGTCGGATTTGAGTAACAAATTTTTTCGGTCTTCCGACTGCACAGTTGGTACTTGACAGTTTGCCGCCCATGGCAGGAGTTTTAGTAAGGAACTGATACACTGACAATTGCCACGCGTAGATTAAAACCTTTGGGTGGGTAAATCCAGTCACGTCCTAGAAATATGGAGCGTATTCTTAGGAAATGTCTCCATAATTTTAACTCGCTCTTATTTTGTCATTTTTGTTTGTTTTGGAAAAAGGTTTTTCGGTCTACTTTATTAATCTTTGTAAAACTACTCTAAGTTATGAGGAAGCGTTACTATTCCAAGCTTAAGACTGTTTTTATTACGTATCATGAGAAAATATCCCCAGTTATATATTAAACCCTTCGGTTAATTCCTGTAGAAAATTACCAAGTTATTGCGCATGATTTGTAGTGAATATGCGTAGATAAGTGTGTTATTTCACTCCTGTACAGAAAATGGATAAACGCAATGTACATAATTAAGTGCACTAAATGTACATATTTAAGTAAACTAAATGTACATAATTAAGTGCACTAAATGTAGGTTTACGAAGCGGTTATTTTCTGAGCGCTTTTATGAATACCATATCTATATATATGCTATCTGGGTCTTGTTCTGCTGCACTAATGCCTGGTAGGTTGAAAATTCACGAAACGTTCACGAAGGGATCTTTTTAATTTTGATGATGGTGCTGAAATTCCAATTTGTATATTTTATTAGTTGTGTGCTAGCCCAACGTCGCTACATGATACAGAAAATGGGTTACAAGTTACCAGTAGGTTATTGATGCTAATTGTGCATTAACGAATTTTTGCTCTACTGGAGGAACGCCTGTGTTGAAAAATTGCATCAAACAGAACTCGACGTACAAGTAAATTTTAAGAGTCTTTGTTGAAAGACAGGAAAATAATTTGTATTCTTTAATAGTCTTTCTTAAGATCATATCTGTTACTTTCCTACATTAGTGTGCCCATCCGTGCAGAGAAGAGCCATCACTCCCGGGCAGTCGTGTTCTGGAAATTGGAACTGAACTTCTTACTCGCAAGGAGTACAAAGACTGTGGACCAGTTTTAGTGAGCGATCTAAGGTAAAAGCATTTACTTTTAGTGAGACATAACCTTAGGGACTGCTCCGTATATACTGCAGCGTTTATGCATGGCATGGCATGGCAGTGCATAAGTTGATGTTGCCATAGAGCTAAACTGTATTTCGAAGACTGGCAACACTAACGTTATAAAACGGTACCTACTAGCATAAAAGATATGATTCGCCGATCTAAAAGTCTGTGGACGGAATATACGTCCATGAATTTGTGTTGGGTGGGAAATTTACGGAAGTAGGGAATGCCTGCTCGTTATTGAGTTCACGATAGGAAACATTTTGTAGGTACATATTTGTTCTTAGATGAAATTGAAGGAGAGGGTAAATCAGCAACAGCAGGTATCGCTTGCACGGTGCGTTGCAGGCAAACGTTTATGTAATATTGTGAATCTTGCGCACCTGAAATCATCACTAAGGTCCAGGCAAATGTGGATATCTCCATTCGATGTAAAACGTATCAGTAGGTTGCCGTTATAACTGATATTGTTTAAGCTTTTGAAAATGTTTGACATGCTTGGCTGCCTAGAAAACGTCTTGCTTGTGACCAATGATTAGTATCATCTCGTCGTTTTTTGTTTTGATGTTAAATCTTGTTACGGTTGTACTATTAATGCCGGCATTCCCCGTGGTCCAGCCGTAGTCATACCCTCTTTCTTTACTTCCTGGACTAACTATGCTCACGAGGGTACTCTGTACTTATGCATTAGGAGGACTGACAAAGATCTCTGACAAGATCGAACTGGCACCTTACCTATTTTTGTTTCTTGAGTGGTGGAAAAAATGGCTAGTTACCATCAATATGGCTAAATCATAGCTTCTGTCCGTTAGGCAGTTTGAAGGAGTATTCCTTTCTGCTATCAAAGTGAACAGGAGTTTTTTAAATTAAAACGGTTTTTCATGTTCGCTTAATAACATTGACTAATGATTTCTCCTGGAAATGCTAATTATCAACGCTTTCGTGTTGCTTCCCTCGCATTGTTTTAATGCCATTTCCACGGTAATTATTTGAATGGGTTGTCTTCTTGATACACTTAAAGTCTGTCTTCAAACAACCAAACTTTCGTACAACTCGCATTAGCGATCGTTCGGGATCACATTTTGTCGGGATCGGGATCGGGATTGGGATTTATATTTGGAAACTGTTGTGCACTTATTAAAAAATTTTCGGAACTTTTCCTA
>JANTCA010043769.1:0-15563 GCA_024741275.1 Chironex yamaguchii
TATCTGTCTATCTGTCTATCTGTCTATCTGTCTATCTGTCTATCTGTCTATCTGTCTATCTGTCTATCTGTCTATCTATCTAATTATCAATCTAGAGTCTATCTACATTATCTACATAACAAATTGGAGTCATTATTATAAAAATATGACATTGCAAACACAGTCAATTTTTTTGTTCTATTGTATGCTTATTGTTTAACAATATTTCTGAATCATGTACTATCTTCTTTTACAACTTGTAGAAAATTCTTTTGTCACTGGATCCATAGATGGTGTCGGAAAAACAAGAAGTGTCAAAAACTTCATTTACATCGGGGAAGAGCCTTTTGTAAGAAAGAGAACAGCGCCACCTTGTGAAACGTACCTAGGTATGTGACTTCGCTTATAAAGGGAGAATCAGTAACATTTTTCTGTTCAAGCCAAAGGCCTTGGTAATCTAAGAAGTTCCAGTGAAATCTGTGTACTGTTGTGTACTAATTCAGTACTAGTAATGAAGAGTACGGCACGTTTGCTAAGTTTGTTGTTGTTAAGATTCGGAATAATAAACCATAAGGTTTATAAAAAGCAAAATAATAGGAAAGGAAGAGTTGTAAACCATTTCTATACATGACATCTCTTAGCTTTCTCAGTACAGATACTAACATATTACAACCAAACTTAAAGTAACAAATGATACTGATTACAGGGGAAGTATTGAAGGTGGTAGCAAAATGATTAACGCAGTAGCTAAGACAACGTTGTTTGTTGTTCAATCTCAAGTAACAGCTAATTTGGATGATTTCTTGCTTTGAGAAAAGATTGTTAAAAACAGAAGGATCTGCTCAAAAGTGTATTTTATGGCAGAGTTGAAAAAAAGTCAGTAAGAAACATTGGACAATTAATTTGAAAATTGTTTTTTGTGTTATTCACTAAACGCATTAAATTTTATCTTCTTGATTTTGTAACTTAGTAATTAATATTATAGCTCTTGGGACGTAATATAACTTATGGCAAAACAAATGCTCTAAAGAAAAGACAGCAATAAAAGCTATAAACGTGAAAATTTATTGTCAATAGTGATCACAAATACTTATTTTTATTCAACAATGTAGTTAAAGGTATCATGCCACCAAAAAGCTTCGGAATTCCAGTGCGAAAGAATTCTCCGTTAAGGCAACCGTTGTCTATTGCCGTTTCCAAGCTTATCGAGTCAGGTTTCATACAGAGAAGACTTCATTACTGGTTTGACGTCAATAATGTCGACAAGTATTGCACAAATGTTTACAAGAGGAGACTTGGTTTGTAATAGTTCTCTAGTAACCGTAATTACTGTTGTTTTGCATGTTTTTAGTTTAAGTTAGTTGTGTACACAACGTATTTTTTAGGGGTGTTGTGCATCAAGGTCATAAATTCGCTGGAGACAGATGGAATGTGTTCCATTACTTCTACCATTTCAGTTTCATTTCTTTCAAATTCTTTTCAAGTCAATACTATCCAATTTCATTCTATTCTCTTTTATTAACAGCAAAATCATTAACTTTTGCATTTTCTATATCTATTTAAACTCGAACACAGATAGAATATACTTGGTCACATTATCAAGTTTATTCCAACAAATCTACAATATCTGACATATAAAGTACTTAATGGAGCAATATAAGAACTATAACATAGTCGAAAACGATGATGATGATGATATCTCGTTTTAAGAGAACAATCAGACATTTGAAGTCTGAAAGATATGAACAAATCTGGAGAGCATATTTAATTAGCATCTAACTGAAAGCTGTGTAGTTATATGTCTCGTTAAGTTTTTCCTTTTGTAAACAAAGAAATATATAAACCTGATGACATCAATGTATTGTTTAAATGACAAAGTAATCTCGTCACATAAAAAAACTTAGTAAGGTAAGAAACTTAAAAGAAATTGAATTATCTTCTCATGGCAAAGTTAGCTGTGTTTATTGCAAAATTTGTCGCAAAAGCATTACAATATTTTAAACATAGTTTTTAAAATTTTATAAGAGAAAAACTAGCTGAAGAATATGCAGGCATAAATGTCTTTTCAGGTAGATGTAAAGTGTTAGCAAGTAAAGATACTTTAATTAAAATAGCATTTAGTATTCAAACTGTTTGTGCTATTGTACAAACCATAACACAAAAGCAATTGATGATCTATTAGCAAATCTGTTTTATCTTGAGATAGAGATTTGTTTTCTTTGCCTTCTGAATCATACTATCTTGACGTATTTTAGACAATGAGTGGAGCAGTGAGCAAATTGATATTTTGCATTTCTGGGGAGTGTCACTTTCACTTGGTATTGGAGCTTTATTGGCAGTTGTATTCTTGTTTATTGAGCACTACTGGAACAATAAACTCAAAGAGAAAGTTCAACATTTTCAAGAATCGTTGCGTAGGTAGGTTGTATATACTTTGTATCCTTATATCCTTGATTTAATTGATTAATTCATGAAAATTCTGATATGCCTACTTGGGTGTTTGTCAATTTCTGCTGGTCTTCAACACATCAATGTATTCTTGAACAAATTGGATTGGTAAATAAGAAGTATTAAAAAATCACGTACTAGTTCTATTTACGGCTTATTGATATCCGGCATTATTCGACTGTAGTTGAGATCAGATATCTTAATCTGAGGAGGAAAATCTATAAAATGCAAAGGAAAACGCCTCGAGAACTCAAAAGTCTTCTACAGGAAGCTCTTTTTGATATTATCAATTAACAATGGATACAAGGAATAAGTTCATTTAAGTATCAGACCACGTTTACTAGAATAACGTACGGCAGAAACTTTTATTGACAAATTATATTCCTCATCTCTTGTGGATACATTGAGCTTTGTTGCTGCCAAAAAATCGAGAGTTCTTATTTTATGATAGGTAGATATTTTGAAAGTTAGTTAGGTAGATATTTTGAAAACATCTTAGGCTTGTAGAACGCTATGCTTAAAAGGGAAAATGAATCAGGAATAAATGAAGACAGCAAACAGTATAGGTTACGATATAAAGAGTTAACAGAGGAGGACATGGGAAAGTTGAAACACATAATAAAGTAAAGAAACAGATCGGGAAGAAAGACTTGTAAAGTCACAAGGAGTCACTTGTAAGTCAATAGCACAAAGCACAACTAACAAAATTATTAATAATAACAGAAACTATGATGTACTTACACATACATCTGTCCTTACAGGTCTTTATTTTCCTCAGATAATTAACTTTATCCTTGGTGTAACTGAATGGCAACTGTCAGTAACGTATTTACAAATATTCAAAATATTACCAATTGTTTTTATTTCTTGTAATTTTAAAAAGATCTCGTTTTGCAAGCATGGGTCTTCATTCAAATAAGCAAAACATGTCAAGAAGAAAGGAATTGGAAGGAATAACGTTTAAAGGTATAAAAATGTTTATTATAGGCAATTTGTCTAGTTCTCAATTGGCAGTAATCACCTTATGTTATGTTGTATGAATCACTGCCTAACGAACTAATGAAAACAATGGCCTTAGAACAATTTAGGGTTGTGAGTCGAAACATAATCTGTGGAAGCCAAAACGTTTTCGCAAATGAAACCAACTTAATTGTAATACGACTGGGAATATTAAAGTTGACATTGTTCTTTTTAAAAGGTATGTCAAAAAGCCCCCCAGGTCACTTAAATATTGCCAAGGACAGCTAGCATAATCTACTCATAGTCGTCATATCTATTACAGTAGGGGAAGGCAACAAGTCCCATTTTTCTGTGCATTTCATACAACATAATGGCTATGGAAACTACCTTAAATAAACAAAAATAATTTGGAATCAAACAAGTATATTCAAAAACAACGTCTCGGTTGTAGGTAATTAATTATTTTTACTGTACGTATTTTGTAAGCATTTAATGCTTTTATCCTCTTTTTAAAGAATATCAAAGCTTTTGAGAAATATATCAGTTTCGTTTACATGAAAGGTCAATACTTTCATCTTACTGAAATTGAGCACCTCATTTTCTATCAATAACAAATGGTCAATAGGTTTTTGCTAAAATATGGCACGTTTTACGTGTTTTATAACACATAGTGGTAGCAGAATACAGATAAACATTTCCCATTCGCCTCCATTTTTTGACTACTTTAAATCCTTATACCAAAATAGACATCTTGGAACAAACAAGTATCATTTACCGTTTCCCGATGTTTCTGTTTTAAATAATGTCGATTTCTTATCGAGGTATCATGGGAAGCATATTAGATAGGAAACAAAGTTAACTAAAGTAGAGATAAAGACGTTTATTTTGCCTTGATTGTGTAGCTCTTTCTGGCCTACTTTTTGATTTACAAAACCATTGAAAATGTTGCCATAACAGAATTTAGAGGTTTGCAAATAACAAACCTCTTAATTTTGCGTCTCGTTTTAGAATTTGAATGGAGAAATGAAGCTGAACAAAGAAGGATCATGACAGCGAGTATCCATGCAAGAGGAAATATCCAGTCTAATGAAATTCATCATGTTTTGGTACATTAGGTACAAAAGTACCGCCATGCAACATTTTAGACCTAATTGTATCTTGTAAACTCTTTGACAGCTTAAAAACAGAAGTGTTTACTCATATTTAAAGCAGAGATGGTAAAATGAAGCATTTACGTAATACAAGAAACGATTCCCATAATATATAGCAACTCTAAATCCTATTTACTGAGCTTGTGAAGGAGCACAAGTATCCAAAGCTGTTACCTGGGGCGTCACTGACAATGAAGACAGTCTACAAAGTAACTGTTGGATACGGATATTTGGCTTTAGATATAAAATCCCGGTCTACAAGATGATCAAAGAATGAAAGAAAAATCCAGATTTATGTACTCCTTGAGGTATCTTGTACCAGTGAGCGGTTACGTCTCTGTTGGCTGGACTAGTTTGCTCCTTATTATTACCTTAAAATTGATTGTAAATCATATCTTAATTACTAACTGCTGTGATCCAAAGTTCAACTAAGGTTGATGAATTCTATCGACCGAAGAACTCACTTAAACTTTAAGTTAAGTATTCTTACCTTAGCTTAGTTTCTTTTTTCTATTTGTTGCAAAACAAAGTACCTACGGTAAAGTTGTGTGGAATTTATCAACTACATCTGTACCGAGTGATATAAGGCTGAATAAAAAGTGGAAAATATTTGGTGTGGTCTTTCTGCAGATAAAGGCAGTTATGCCATGTTATGTTATGTTATGTTATGTTATGTTATGTTATGTTAATGTTATGTTATGTTATGTTATGTTATGTTATGTTATGTTATGTTATGTTATGTGATGTGATGTGATGTGATGTGATGTGATGTGATGTGATGTGATGTGATGTTATGTTATGTTATGTTATGTCATGTTATATTATATTAAATGCCCATGTCTCATTGGCAGTTTTTTGATCTTAACTTATCTTTCGTTTTTAACACCATTTGTTCGAGCTTCCAGGATCGTTCAATATTCATTGTCACTGTTCGAATTATCAGTGTTTGAATCTTCCTTAACATGTGAAACGTTTCTGTTGATTAAAGGGTTGTCCATAGTTGTCATCATTATCGCAAGTGTACAAAGATTACTTTTTCAAGTACCCCCTCCACTCTTTAAAGTTGATATTGAAAAGCCCATTCCATCACCTTTACTTTCTGTTGAAATTTCACTTTAATCGACGGTATAGTTGGTATTCTCCTATGGAGCACTGTAGTTTATTAAATTGTGGGCCACTGAGACGATAACAAGATCATTCTTTCTCAAATCCACTTACCCAGTGCCCTCACTATACCTTGATGAAGCCATATGATTAACCAGAAGAAAAGTATAATTACACTGAGTTCTTTGCTTTCGTCCAGATTGATTTTAATGCACAATCTTTTTGTGGTATAAAACTTGAAAATCGCCTTGAAAATTTGCAACATTGCGCTTAAACATACTTAAAAGCTTTTTTCGTCTGACACTCTTCAGAGTAAGAGTCAGAAAGGAAAGTATATATACTTGTATGTATAAGGCCCCGTTTGCACAGTACCGGACAAGTTTTTGTCCGTTCAAGTTTTTGTACGGATAGGTGTACCGGATAAATATTTGTACGGATAGTGTCAGACGAAAAAAGCTTTTAAGTATGTTTCTAGCGCAATGTCGCAGATTTTCAAGGCGATTTTAAAATTATGTTTGTGACCACCCTATCTAGTTCTATGTTGAACTTGAAATATTTGAAATACTTTAACCATACGGGACATTAAAACTTTAGCATTTTTACTTGTGCTGAGGTCTAGAGTAATGCTGCAGTTTCTTTCTGTGTTTTCTATCTGTTTTAATTACTTAAACAATCATTAAGATATTGTGATGAGTTTTTTGGATAACTTAGGCCCCGTTTACACTGGTACAAATTCAAAAGAGTATGGATCCATTTTGGATCTGTAAAAATTTTCCTTAGCGTTACCACTGGGAACTCTACCAGAACAGTTCCACTCTTTCGACCACTTATAGTAACATTTGTTCTGTATTTATTAACAACTAAAAGAGAACATTGAAAAGTATGAATGGAATGCCATGGTATCTTTTAGAAACAACAAAACACAAATATTGCCATATTTGTGACATGACGGATTTGACAATTCGATTGAGGGGTTTTTAATAAAGTCTGTGTGTTGGGAAAATAAAAATAAATGAACTCCTCCGATGTATTAAGCACCCGACAGTAATTGAGATGGAAATAGGTAACAACCACGGGAATGAAAAATTACGAAGGAAATTAACAATTAACATGGAAATCGGAAATTACCGAATAAGTTATACTTTTAATGTGATAATTTTGTATTACAGCGGAAACAGAATATTACAGGGTGGAGATAAAAATTACCAATGGACTAGAGTACTGTAAAAATCCAACATAACCATGGACATTACTGTCTACAAATTGGACATTACTCTGTACAGACAGCAAGGTAGACTTTCAACGTACCAGGATTAGTTGGGGGGACCGTGGTTTGCAAATCAAGCACGTAGCAAACTTTAGAACGAACAATACGTTGGGGGAGGGAGCAATTTTCTTTTTAAATTTTTCTTAAGACATCGCCTTATAAGACTGGCAGAGTAGGAACCAAGTTGTGGATAGATAAAATAATCATCAATGAAATACTCCCAAGAGATCATTGAACTCTTGGTTGGCTTACAGCTCTAACCCATTCCTGGGGCAGTTCCGGCTTCTTAATAGGAAATTTAAAAAGAGAATGTTTGTGATAGTCACATTTCAAGATATCACTTTCTGGTTTCACTGGAGACAAGCTAGTATATGGCTTTTGTTTGCGGGTGCTTTAATCTTCTTCATTTTGCATTATTACTAGTTCTATTTTAGTACAGTTGTTTTGGAGATATGTAACGTTCTATGTACATTACTTGTATATTGTGTGGCCTTTCGCTTTTCATTTTGTCCTCTTACCAAAATCCTGTACAGGGATTCAATAGGTTTATCTGTAAGGGGAGGAGGGGTGAGCAGCTGTATCTATTGTGCCTTTAATAGTTTATGTTGTATCATAGACTTGTATTTGTAATCCACGTGTAGTGTAGATGTAATACTGATTATGGGTGGTTATGTCATTGTAATGTACTTCCAAGGTTATTTCAAGAAAAGATTTTTGTAACCACAGACTGCCTATGTGTTTACTTTGATTACGTCTTATATGCAGATTGGCGCCTTTAATTTTGATATTTCTTTAAGCAGTGCATGTGGCCTTAGCATGGGTTCATAGCAAAGATAAAGTTAGTTCATGCTAGTCAGCATCATAAATCGGAAAGACGATCTTGCCTGTTATCAAATAATGCTACGATTTTCAAGTTTGAAAATAACATACAGAGGACTTTTGCATCTGTCAAGGTAAAAGAATTGAACTTTATTTATTTCAGTAGATCAAGAGACATTTATAGAAACTTGCAGTACAATATATTGTCAATGATAAAAGTAGGGGAGGTGGTATATACTAAATGTGAAGCCGAATGTTCACCTACCAATGGAAAGAAATTCTTCTGACATTTTGGCCGTATTTTCCTACTTTAAGCCACCTTTTGGTGCAATTATATGCTGAATAAGAAACTGACATGACTTTAAGCGAAATTAAGCTATTTAATCTGCCAAAAAACGTTTTCTGAAACGCAATCAGTGAGTGGAGAATGCGTCTACGTCCGCAGTCGATGTTTTTAAATTCTCACGTTCCCCGCGCTTTTCTGTCAAACGAGTGCCGCCATAATGGAAAATTAACAGTTCAGGAACCTTTTGTTCTACTGAGCACTTTAACCCTAGCTTCTCTGTGGTTCCAGCCGTTTGTTTACACTGGACCTCAATTGGAACGAATCCAAACTGATACACTTTGGAAAGCAATCCCAAAATAGTACAGATAGTGGATCCATATCAGTACGGATCCATCAGTTCCAGTTAAACGGTAAGCTTATGTGTGCTCATTTTGGAATGGATCCGTTTGCATCCGATCCAGTGTAAACGGGGTCTTAGAAATGGTCAACCTTGATAGCTACCCGACGTAGGACGTCTCATTTTCAAACTTAGGTGCTGTACTCTTGGATTTGTGCCAGGTAGATAGTATTTATTAAAGCATAGATAAGTAAAACCAATATCTAATAATTATGAGGATAATCTTCAGTAGTTAAATCTTACCAATTTTTATGCAACAAATGAACGAGATTTTTACTGTAAGGCTCAGTCGCATTTCAGTAGAGCTAAATTCAATTATCCGAAATCTAACACAAACTCGACAAAATAGCGTCTCCAATTTATATGTTGCATTTTGTAGTCGCATTTCAACGACATTCAGGAGTTGGTTTGATTTTTGTGCGCAAACATATTGCACATGCACTTCTTAGGTAGACACTGGCAAATTAGGGACCAAAAACTAAATGAATTGAATGTAACTCGACATAAATCCATCGTTAAAAGGCAAATTTATTGTGGATTTTATTATAACACTAACTTTTACGCGACGGAAATTTGACAAAAGAGCGACGTCTAAACTGGGCCTAAGTGGTTCACAAGACGGATTCGAAAGCTATCTGTAAATATGCGTACCAAAATCTCTGTTCTGCGGTTGCTTTTTGTGGGTCAAACGGATGACTGCGTGTTACATATCTTAGCTACTACTGTTACAAGATTGACGGCAATATTCTTTACTAATCCCTATAGAAAGTCTACAAATCTTACGATACTCGTATGGGAACTTTTATTGTAAACATCTTTCGAACGAGAGGTCGTAAGGCAAAACTAATAGCAGATTCGTAAAATTGACCAATTACTAGGGCTTTAATTATAAATTGAGGAAAAAGTCTTGCAAAATTGGAAAGAAGTTTGGGAAAATTGAAATTCCGAAATTTTCGAAAAAGGAAAAAAAGAGTGGCAGCGATTCTCTTTCGAACGCGTCATCGAACATTGCAATCAGTCCAGTAGTTTTTGAGAACATTCGACTTTACACACATACAAACAAAGGAATTTTGAATCCTCAAAAGAAATTGCGATTCAACTCGCTGTAGCTAATGCTCCTGTCGCCAGAAATAAACGAATTTACCATATGGATTAGTATGGTTTCTCACTGTTTCTAAGCGTAAAAAAAGTATCAAGTGCCCTGCCTTCTCTCTTGTGATTAACTTCGGGATTAAGCAACTGATTTTTCCTAAATTATAATAGAATTTTAAAAACTTCTCATCGCGCAATTATCGTAGCTTAAAGTCTGCTGTTATCTGTATTGTTAGGAAGACATACATTTGTTTATATCATACGTATATACTTATATTACAATAATTTCAGTTTTTAATCAACATTTTCTATGAGAAGCTCAACCTGACGGGTCAATATAACTTAAGAAATTCCCAAACTCGATTCTAAAGCACCATTCAAAAGGGTTTTGTACTTATATTTCCAAGGTTCTATAAGCGTTTCATGTTACAAGATTAAATGAATCTTGACAATCTTACATGACCATGGATTCCAGGAGGGGCCATTGCCACCTGATAGTCATGTCCAGGGCCCATGGTACGTCCTTTGAAGTGAAAAGGCACAAGAAGATCTCCAACTGTGTCTTGGCGACAGCTTTGGACGTTTTGTTAATTTGAAAGCTTTGGGAATATACTCAGCTAGATAAACTTAGATGTTTTAGCTGAACTAAGGGGGATTCATGCCGTCAGTATCTTAATTGCAAACACAATGTTGCAAAGTAATATTGTAAATTTGAGAGCTGGATGTAACTGATTAAGTTTTTTGAAAAACTTGTCGGATTCCAGCTCTGTTTTGCCCTCTGTTCACTTTGAACCATCTTTCGTCGACGGTGCTTAAATAATAATAAGAAGAAGAATATATTCATACAAGTTAACAATAATGTGCTGTTATCAGTCATACATTACTTTATGTGTTTCTTTATATCCACTTCTCTTACCCACAATCCTGACTTTGATATGACATTTGCCTGAAGCTGATAGAATTCAAACTGATGATATACTCTATTTGTGTAATTTATTTCATGTCAAAATACTGATTTTTGTTTTCGGTCTGTTTACTAGTTAATCTCATAAAGCAGCTTCCAATACACATTCAATGTCATGACTTTACGTTTGATTGCACAACATTATAGAATTGTGAATTTACATCCCCATCGCAGTTAAGATTGATTAAATCAGTTGATACTGTGCTGTGGCTTGCACATTTTTTGGAAACACATCATAAAGGACTTGTAGCTGGAATATTTTAAAAATAAGAGGGGTTTTGAGGCTACCATTTTTGCTGTTTCCTGCGCCTACAGAACATTCAATAATAATATCCAGCAACATAAACTTTTAGATCAATTTTGCATTCTCTAATTTGTGATGTATTCAATATTTATTAACATCATTTTAGTTTATATATCAAGACCATTAAATGTACTGAATCAGGAACTTGCAAAAATAGTGATTAATGGATATCTTTTAGGTACAAAATGTACTTGTTGGAGTATTCGTCAATAGGTAGTCATTAAATTACATGAGTTTTTAAATAGGGCCGAGTAAGGAACACTCTTCCTTACAGCTTAGTAGGAGAGGTGTCAGGTTTACAGTTTTTCCAACTGTGCGGAGCTCAGATGTCCCTTCATTACAACTTAATTTGATCTCTGAAAATTACATTCATTTATTTTTTCATCACGAACTTATACCAACGCCGATTAACTGTGCTTGACCCTTTACGCAGAAATATATGTCGTCTGTAAGTGTGTACGCCTTCAGGTAGACATCTATTTGCACGAATTGATGATCAGAGATAAATAACCGAGAATTGCTGAATCAATTATGTACATATCTATAGCTTTACGTTCTGGCTCGAAGCTCAGAGGTTTGCTCACAAAATCGGAACGTCGATGCTTAAAATAACATTACTTTGTCTACTTCTATCAGAATCTTGCGCAAATGGTGACTACCGGAGATTGACCTTGTAGGCCCAAAAGACATTCCGCTTGTAAGCCTAAACCCAAGAGCCAGACAATCAATATAGTGAACTGATACGAGTCAATTGAGAAAGGTACGAAGTACTGTTTAAGAAGAAGCTGTCCATCTTTTTTTAGTCTACCACGATTATCTTGTGATATTATCAGGTGCCTATTTATTAGCGCATGCGCACTTCTTTATACGTAATAGAACTAGACAAATAAGAAGAATATTAAGCTGGAGGAATATTACGAAAAACTGCAAAAATTAGGAAACTTTTATTTTATTGTTATTCATCAAAGAATTAACAATGGTAAAAACGTTTTAAGACTAACAGATAGTATATATAAGCTAACATGTAATAAATATCACGAATCTGAACATGCAAGGACAAATTATGAATAACCTGAGAGTAGTATATAGTGCGTATTTCGAGCCCCGTTTGAGCAAATTTTGGTTGCAAACTTTGGGTGCAATCCGCTGGTCAGGTTTTGGGTGCAGACTTTGGGTGCAATCCGCTGGTCAGGTTTGGGTGCAGGTTTTGGGTGCAGGTTTTGGCGGTAATTATGTTTTGGGTGCAGGTTTTGGCAGTCATTGTGTTTTGGCGGTTAGGTTTGGGTGCAGGTTTTGGGTGCAGGTTCTGGCGGTCAATTCCGAAAATAATCGGGACAGTCCATGAGACGCAAGGAAAAGAATCGGGACAAGGATTCGAAGAGAGTCTAGGTAGGAGCGTGGTAAACTGAATGGGAATCTTACCTCGTAAGCTTACGAGGATTGGAGGAAAGGAAGAAAGGAGCCAATCAGCGAAGGAAGAGCGGGTTATTTAAAAGGTGGGAAAGGCATGCACATGGTCACATTTCCAGCATGCCCGCCTTCAATATGTTTCAAGTGTTAACTTACGAAGGCTCTTCGTTAGTCATTAATTCCATAGAGGAGACAAAGTCTTCAGCATGACCTAAGATGGGGCTATAATAAAGGAGAACCATTTACCGTAAGTAAGACCACAATGTTTTTATATCGATATTTTCGATTTATATTTGTTTTTCTGTATCGTTTTATTTATGTCTGATTCTGTTTTTCTTGTAGTGATCTAACACTAGAGACTTGGCAAACTTTTTGTCACGTACAAGCAACGATCACGTCAGTAAGTAGCATTTCATGTATTGTCGCTTACTTATTATTGTTTATTTCCTGTATTAAATACTTGCTTTTCTTTTTTCAGTGTTTAGTTCTCGCGTAGACAGTACTACAGCTACACAGAAGCTCGTTTGCGATCCCGCTCCCCAGTTCCAGAGCGGGACTCTCCGTTTTTCAGGAGGGAACGTTAGTAAGTATACCTTTGTCTGATATCAATACCTTTTGCATTGTTAATACTTTTGTGTTGTTGAATTTATACTTCTTGTATTTTGCCTTTCAATTGATCATTGATTTTCCTTTATTCGTTCTTTAGGATCCCAAAGATCAAGTTTTTAAAATTCTAAATATTGTTATTAGTTTTGATATTGTAAAAGTTTTGAAGTTTTACGAAAAAGTAAAAAGTATTTTCTGTTTCCTTAATATATCTTTATCCTTAAAGTTAAAGCTTTAAAAGGCTTAGGAAAGCACGGCTAGGAAAGCTTTAAGTAAAAAGACTTAGGAAAGCACAGTTAGCGAAGCTTTTAAAGACTTTGGCAAGCGCAACTAGCGAGGTTAGTAAGTTTAAGTATTAGGGAAAATGAAGCTTTAAGTAATAGAAAAAAAACCACCAAACTTTGCAATAGGAATATACAATCAAGCTAGAGTTTTGGTGGCTTTGAAAAAAGCCGTTGTTGACACATGCAGAGGACAAAGTCTTCTTCATGAAATATGAAGGAGGTATTATAATGGAGGTTCAAAGAACTCATGAAAAGAAAATCGTTGAAGACAATGGTCTGGGATTGGAGTGAATTGTTTCATAACTGGAATTGTAATGTATTCCAAAAAAGGAAGATGAGACATTTAGCATCACTAATGATTTCAGTGAAGATATAAAGGTGAGGTCCCAAAGGAAAAGAGTAATAGATCAAGTGTAGTTGTCTTTTCTCATCGAACAACATATTATTGCTATGCAGAGGATTGTGAACGAACCCATTCCCACTCTTCAGTTGCAGAGTGGGACTCCTCCCTGATTGGTGTTTGGATCAAAGAAGACGAAATCTTTAGATTTGTATGTGGAAAATGCAAGCTTAGTTTTCTCTACCCTCTAAAGTCCATTAAGAATGAAGGTTCAAACTAAGAAGTCAAGACTGTGTCCAAGACTTACAAAAAGAAAAGGAAAGACTTCTTCATAAAGAAGTAGGAAGAAACCTAAAATAGGCAAGAGCTGGCATGAAAATTCAAAGAAAGGATCTGAACAAGGATCATAATGGTGTAGAAAACATATATTACAGCTAAGTAAAAATTGTAACCCATTTTCATAATGCCAGCAGGAAGACGTCAAAACGATGATGCCTACATACGTTTCTGGAAAGAGATTGTCATAGTAAAGAATGGAGTAAAGAAGTCCTTCCAATGAATCTTTTGGAATCTAGCATGATGAAAAATGATAGAAGAAAGTGACTTTGAAAAAGCCGTTGTAGCTAGGAAGTTATGCTGGTAGCTCCCATTTGGAAAAGGAAGAATGTGGCTTTGAAAAAGCCGTTGTAGCTAGGACATCATGCTGGTAACCCCATTTGGAAAAGGAAGAAAGTGGCTTTGAAAAAAGCCGTTGTAGCTAGGAAGTTATGCTGCTTATCATTGACAAAGTTTGAATTAACACGCGTTGTTATCACAAAGAACATGCAAGGTTTAACTTTAAGGCTGTTTTAATGTCAGAAGAAGAATTGTAACCCATTTTCATAATGCAAGCAGGAAGACGTCAAAGCAATGATGCCTACATACGTTTCTGAGATTGTCATAGTAAAGGAGGAAGTAAAGAAGTTCTTCCAACTGTAAAGGATTTGTTAAATGACAACATTATAAAGTAAAATTTGTTGAAGTCAAGGTCTTCTTAGAAGAATAGCTACAAGACCTTGTTAGCTCAGAGCTGGTATGAAATGCAAAAGAGGGGTACAGAACTTACCATCAAAAGGTAGAAGTTGAGCACACATACCATCTCAAAGACAAACGTGATTAGTACATAAAACAATGGATTGACTAATACAACTAAAATGATATCGTTAACTACTACAACTAAAATGATAGAAAGCTCCATTTTTACCCTGGCTGGCCCAGAACGAGACTTAGTGTTCAGAACTCAGCGTACAAGTGGTGAATAAGAAATTCCCACGATGCCTACCACCTGAACAAGACTTTCCCAGCTCCTGGGCGATGTACTTACTAGCGTAGAGCTACTAATATGTAGTTAAATACTAATAATGTTCAATGTACTTATTAATAAACAGGCTTCTTCTTCTTCAAACGGGCTTCTTCAAACGAACGGTCGACTTCTTCTTGTACAACGAATGAATGGGCGTCTTCTTCATCTCAAACGAACGGACGTCTTCTTCATGACGGGCTTCTTGACCAACGAACGGTCGTCTTCTTCTTGTACAACGAATGGACGTCTTCTTCATCTCAAACGAACGGTCGTCTTCTTCATCTCAAACGAACGGTCATCTTCTTCTTCTTGACCAACGAACGGTCTTCTTCTTCTTCTTCTTGACCAAGGAACGGTCGTCTTCTTCTTGTACAACGAATGGACGTCTTCCTCATGTCAAATGAGAACGATGTGACCATGTGCGCGCCTTTCCCATCTTTTAAATAACCCGCTCTTTCTTCGCTGATTGGCTCCTTTCTTCCTTTCCACCAATCTTCGTAAGCTTACGAGGTAAGATTCCCATTCAGTTTTCCACGCTCCTACCTAGACTCTTTTCGAATCCTTGTTCCGATTCTTTTCCCTGCGTCTTATGCACTGACCCTTACGTCTCATGGACTGTCCCAATTACTTTCGGAATCAACCGCCAAAACACAATGACCACCCAGACCTGCACCCAAACCTAACCGCCAAAACACAATGACCACCAAAACCTGCACCCAAAACATAATGACCGCCAAAACCTGCACCCAAAACATAATGACCGCCAAAACCTGCACCCAAAACATAATGACCGCCAAAACCTGCACCCAA